>AWWV01009591.1:0-48576 GCA_001974805.1 Corchorus capsularis | reverse complement strand
TTACATTTTTCTTAAATCATCATCAAAATACGGTACGTTATCGTCCATTTTTCTTAAATCGTCATCAAAATACAGCACGTTAACGTTATTCTACGTTTGTGATAGTTTTAAGATTTCAGAGGATTTGAAATCTTAGAAAAATGAAGCAAATGACAAAAATGTAAAAAGTGAGGCGATGAATAACAAAAAGAGGGCGGTATTTAGCAACCCTAAGAATGTTCTCATTAGTTTATAGTAATAACCAAACCAATCAAATTTTTAATTTGTTTTTTTTTCCTTTTTTTTCATTGGAAAGTTGAAACTGTTGTTTTCACATAGGGTTATTCAGTAGTAGTTCCTTAAGAATGGGGTGGGGTTGATGGCCTTTGGTGTTATCAGTATCACCATCCAAAAAAGAACAAGAAGGTGGGTTTGGTATGAATGTGATTGACATTTTTAAAGATTCCAGAAATATTGAATTCTGGGTTTATTCAAATTGCAGAGAATCAAGCAAATACGTTCCTTCTTTTTTGATTTCTTGCACCAGTAGGTAATTGGTAAACCTGCAGCTTTCGAGAAAATCTAATGGACAACAAAATTATGGGGATTTTAACATGAAAAAGATAGTAATTATTAGTATTAATTAAGATTCAGATTAAGAAATGAATGAGTAACTAATAGTATAAACTCAGAGTAACACATGTGCAGCAAAAATGGTTCTTGGAATAAATAAAGGGGGTTCCTAGCCTGGCAAAATTTTGTCTGACATAAGGTTAGGGGCTTAAGACCAAAGAGATGTAACAATAAATATAAAAAACAAACCATGATATTTGTTTTCGGCAACTACATCAAGGGCATATATTAATCTAACGAGTCACATCCGACTTTTCTCTGTTTAAAAAGATTCAAATTCGATATTTTACTTAAAATACATGAAAATTTGATGATAGGGTGATGAACTCTTAATTTTGATTCGATAAATAGGATATTATTCAAATCTTGTTGATAATATAAAAAAGAGGGGAAAAAAATTAAGTAATGACGTGTATTGAAACGGGACAATTATATCCAATGTGAAAGATTGTAACTTGTAATTGGAAGAGGGGAGGGAGTGGTTAGGGCCAAAAAGCTATTTGGCTAAATTGAAATATATACTATAATTATTGCCCCACTTGCATATAATTACAAGGAGAAGAACATAATTGAAAGTGAAAGCCAAGAAGCAAAAGAAAGAAAGATATTCTTTTGAAAGTGGTCATGATCATTTCCATCTTCATATGCTTCTCCCTCCCATCATTTGCAAGAATTGCAACCATGTGAATGTAAGTACACATAAGGTTTCAAAAACACCCCCCAAAAACAAAAACAAAATCAAAAGAAAAAGAAAAGATTATTACCCACCCAACCAAATTCAAGAAAAACAAAAACCCACTTGGGAAAACCAATTCCCCAAATTATCATAACCAAATAAGGAGGCTTTTGATTGATTTTTGCAATGAGATGGAAGTTTTGAAAGACTGTGGAAATTATTGGATTCAACTGTTGGAGGAAATTAGGAGCATGATTTCAATTTCTACAATAAGGGAATTCAATTTTAGTTAGGGAAGCAAACTGAAAGGGGGGGCATGCGGCATGATAACGCATGGAGATGGATCATGGGATTGTTTTGTGTTTGTTTTTGTGGTCCAAAAATGACAAGGGGCAAAGGGCAAATGTATATCATTGTTATTAGTAGAACTTAGAAGAAGAAGAAGAGGATGGAAGAGTTTTTATTAGGCCCTTTGAAAGGGAGATGAAGAAACATAAGATGTCCCTTTTTAATTGTCTTTTAGAGTGGTCCAAAAACGACCCAAGACCAAGAGCAAAGTCCCACATTTCAATCTGATGAATAGTAGTATAGTAATTCACTAAATTTGAAATGGGCAAACGACAAAGGGGTCATTGGTGTTGGTGGTCTCTGCAAAATACTAGTAGCCAAAATGAAAAGAATTTGAGGAAAAATGAAGAAGAAGAAGAAGAGAAGGTAAAAAAGGACCACAAAAATTGGTCGGTTGATGTCAACTTCTCTTTTTTTGTAAAGGAGACTAAGAAAAGGCTAAACTACACCTAACATTATAGAAGAAAATTGCATATCCCATTTTGCTCATGTCAGCTTCTCCAACTTAGACTTATTAGAGTGGGTTTTGCTTTTCTTTTTCTTTTTCTTTTTCTTTTTCTTTTCCTTTCCTTTTCTCTTTTTCTTTTGGAGGTGATGAGAAAGAAGGGTATAGATAGAGTGGGCTAGACTACATTCTTGCAAGCCCAAGGCTAAATCTGAAATCTGCTCAATAGACTTTATCTCTATAGGCCATGGAACCAGGCCGGAGACTAACAATGGACCCCCTAGTCTAAGCAGAATTGAGCCATTGCGTACACTATTGGCATTGCTCGAATGGCCTGGCTAGAAACTGCCTTTTCTTATTCTTACACGATGTTGAGTTGAACAGAAGATTGGTTGAGTTTGTAAGACTTTGGACTTCTGCTTGAAAGATTTGAGTTTCAAGTCGTGCTAACGGTCCTCGTTGGTGGGTTGTGGTGGCATACTCTGACCCTAGACTGGGTCAGCCCCCTCACCTAAACTTTTGCAAACCAAGAACAGAAGATATTGTGTAGCTTTTAAAATGTTTGCTTAAAACAAGTAGTGGTTGCATGGTTATAATAAGACAGGCCAGTTCCTGTTCAAGGCTTTAATCATGTACATCAAGAAGGGAGTGACAAGTGAATTAAAAGCTTAATCCCCACATGCATTATATGCATTGCTGTCATAGTGTTTATCTCATATCTCATATCTGCATATTGCAAAACTGTTTAAAAATCAGTCTGAAAGCAGCATCTTATCTTCCACATGCAGCGTTTCAAAGGTAGTTAACATCACAATTTGGGAATAATAGGAAACTGTTTATAAATCATATATATAAATTTTCTATGTATGAAAGGTTGTTATTATCATCAAAATTCACAATTCACATAGAATAAAAGACAAATAAAGAAAGACAATCTCACTCTTTCACACCATGTCCTGAATTGATCTCTTGACTGGGAAATTATTACAAAAGCTATAATTTCATACAACTGGGAATGTTGCCCAGCTCATAAAGCCTTCAAACCATGTCCTGAAAACAACAATTTCAAATGCTAAGCATTTGCAAATGGAGCAAGTTAACCAAGTAATCTCAAAGCCATAAAATATATGTATATAAGCTGAAGTAGAATCAAATCATCCATTCTTCAAGAAGCATAACAATGGTGGATTCTTAGAGAATATATCCAAACTTGGCACAATATGAGCAGTGAAATAAAAATCAGAAAACTTGTAATAGCAAAAATTTGTTAAGAAATAATGGCAAGCAATGAACAATGTTGTATTAGGAAAATGGATCTGAAATCAGGCAAATTCACCTAGAGTTTTTCTAAAAAGGGATAAATTAAGAATCCAAATCATACTTTGAGATAGGTATTTGTTATATCCAATCTAATAAAAGACTTGAATTTCAAATCTGCACTTATGGTCATTAGCCAAGTAGCCGAATTTCCAGAAATTTAGCAGATTTAAATTAATAACCCAAATTTCTTTTTCTCAAAACTTTATTATATCACTTCATAAAAGACATTAACTACTTATTCCATTAAAACTTAAAACAAAAAGCAATTCACCAAACTAAAGCCATCTCCATTTTTCTTTTCTGAATTTCAAGCAGAGGATCCAAAATTAAAATCTGTCCAATTTCATGGAATTGACCAGCTTGACTTAGTAAATTACTTCAGTTCAAAAAGTGGCTTATGCACTTAACAAAGCTTCTGCAAAAACTATTATCAGGAAAAACAATTAAGGGTCCGGAAACTATTATCAGAACAATCTTATAATGAATCATCAACTCAATGAGTAGCATGCATAAACTATTTCTATAGTCAGATAAATCCAAAGATTTCAGATGTGAAAAAAAAATGAAGGAAGGTAAACACTTACCCAAAATAATCAACCTTAAGAAAATCAATAAGTAATGAACAAATCACCGGCTCCATTTGCAGCTAATGAAAAAATCATGAGTAATATATGTTCAAGGGAGTAATATCTGGAATAGGAAAGCTACCATTGGAGTTCTTGTATCTGTGTATTTTTTGAGGTTTTCCTGCAAAACAGAGAACAAAAATCAAATGGGATTATGATGATTGTATTACCTGATAAGGCTCATATGAGCAAATGGCTCTTGCTTCACTTTTGGAGCAGGTTTAGCAACCTCAGGGTCTCCAAAAACATTCCAGAAACATGTGGCTTTCATGACGTCAATTTCTCTGTAAAACAGAAATCAGAGAAAGAATTAGCCGATGTAAAGGTTGAAGGACTTAATGTAGACATAGAAGAACAACACAAGGTAAATATATATATATGAGGCCTTCCTTGTCAATTTCTAAATTATCCTATCCTCCAAAAAGAACTTCTAGGTTGAAGAGTACATGCATTGAAGTCCATATAGGATGCACGCAAGGCAAGCCACTGATGGTCCATTAGCTTGAATGTGATGCCATATAGAAGGTCAAATGCTGATTCATTTTCTATCAAGGCAAAAACAGAAACAGAGAGCATGGTTTTAACAGCAAACTTCACTATAAACTCAAAAGTTGAATTCAAAACTTGAGGACTTGGAAAGCAGCATCTCATCTTCAACATGCAGCGTTGGACAAAAAATACTGGTTTAACAGTCATGCTTCACAATCACATCAAAAGCCATCCATCTAGTCTCTTCAACAGATCCATCTATTTTGATGTGAAAAAGATATGTTTGTCATCACTATTGTATTATCGCAGCCGATGGAATATAAACTAAGTTCGTTATCTGCAATTTTTGAAGGCTATATACAACTATAACATAGATGGACTCAAACAACCATTGAATCCCTTAGGGATGAGAAATCTGGAGAGATGATAAGAGTCCAATCCAAAACATGACTATAACACATACCGCATCTGCATGAGGCGAGTTACTAGCTAATGGTCACAAAACTAGTAGAAGAACAACACATACAAAAGCAGAATCCCGCAAGCAATGTTGAAACTGACAAGATTTCCATTACGAATAACAATTAAGAGAAATTCTCTTGCCATAAGATCAGACAAGGAGAGCCTACCCTTGTATTGTATGGTAGACATGAAAAGACGGTTTCATAGGTTGTTAACCCCTTAGTACACTACTTGAGGAGATAAGAAAAGAAGGCAAGGAACGTCACACTGGGCAGTTCTATCAAACAAAACTAGATGTATGATAATGAAATTAGTTTGTACAGTTTGGATACATAGTCCACAACTCAATTTGTTGGACAGTTACAGTAAGGCAATACAAATTATGAAGTTTCCGTATAAGCAAAATTTTCTATATATGAAAGGTTGTTATTATCATCACAGTTCACATAGAATAAGACAAATAAAAAAGCAACTTAGGCGGGTAAATCCGGACTGCCAATATACCACTCAAGGCCTAATATGGACACAACTATAACTTAAACTGGATCAATCGACTTAGCTGATGGTTGTGTCCTATAACCAAGGTTATTTTTCTTTTTAATTGCTGATCAAGTAGGAAAAATGTGGAAGATCTTAATAGGAGCTTAACTATAAATTTTACCACCACTACAATACAAACTTTAATGGATTCAAAGTCTCAATAGGCCAGAATCCAAGGCGTCAAGTCTTAAATAAATGGAAACTTTTTAACTAAGGAAAGAGGAAATGATGCTTTACATGCTTGGTAGCTGACTGTTTTACATGACAATTTCTAGCACCAATTGCAGGTTGCAGAGAGTTCTTTTTCCCTCTCCAAATGACAATTTAAAATGATCATTAACAATGTATTTTACATACTTACTCAAAGAAGTTTATCATTAAAATCAGGTGGCACACTACCTAAGCCAATTTTTGCATAAACTATCTTCAGATGGGAAACAATATGAAGCATGATGCTTTTCAAATTAAGAAAACCTATGATGAGATACAAGTAGTCAGTAAATAATTTGAAGACAAGGATAGCCCCACAATCACAAGTAACACATATAGTACAAAAATACAACAAAAGAAGATGAAGAAAATCTCTTCCATAGCAAAAAGAAGACATTGCTAACACAGCAGTGTCCAAAACAACTGTTAACAAAATTTACCACAGAAAACAACATAGGCGAAACAACTCGAGCAAACTAAGCTGATAGCCATAGGCCAGAAGTTAAGAGTAAGAATTGAAGATTACAACTACAAGTAATGCTCTCTGTCCAAATGCACACTAGTTTCGCAATTTAAGGATGCCTTCATATCGTAAAGTTCTCACCTTTTTCTTTGGCCCTTAAATTTGCTTCATTTGAGCTAATTTCTACTTTGTTCTTAAACCATTTCAAAAACAAGTATTAACAGGTAAACAAACAACAATCTAAACAGCTCTGAATTTTGAACTCATATTTAAAAATTTGAGTTACAACTTACAACACAAAATTAGGATGTAAACTCATAAAACTGACTAACTCTAATCACTAACTAAACTCCACTAACCTCCACATTAAACATTCCAGAATTTCAGTGTCTCATCCCCTGCAGCTGTTGCAACTGTGCAACCATCCGGGCTTTGAGTCATGTAAAGCACTCTTGAAGTATGGCCGGTTAGCTCTGCTATCTTAAACATTTCTTATTCATGATATAACAACTATAGGGCCAAATTGATATATAATATTTCTTATTTAAATGCTTCTCAACATAGAAACAGGAGAAAACCAAAGCATAAAGAGAACATGCAGAAGATTGAGCCGAAAATGATACAGGTTAAATTCCCTGAGGAGGGACCAAACAAACACCCTAAAACCCAAATGAGACAATTAATCATATAGTATTAACTCAAGAAGGGAATGTTGATAGGAAAGCTCTGTACCATTTTAAATGTTTCACCAAAGACTGAATATTATTTTCCATAAAAAAGATAAACATGAAATAGTAAGTTGATGAAATTTAATGGATACCTAAGCATAAATAAAGATATTGCAGATATAATGTCAATGTTTGACCCAATGGAAGCTCGATTGAAATATTGGCATGTAATGAATATATTAAAACGGAAATTACAATACCTGTTAAATCATTAATTCTGTAACTAAAATTGAATTATAATGATCAGGTTAAGTGTGAAGAAAATGTCCTCAAAGGTTCTTGGATTTCTAGAATATACCTTCTGGAAAATGGATATGCTTTGATTTATGCTTCTTTATACCCACTACTTATAACAGCAAAATGGAATTAAAAAAAAAAACGGAAAACAGGGATTTAAGTGGTTACCTTGATTAAGAATTTGTCGAGTTCATGAAATGCATCCTTTTGGCCAACAAAAAGGGAGCTCCAATTCTTGTTGAAAGCAGTTTTACCACCTGCAAATTAAAAATGTTAAATTTTATTGCAGATAAAGTGCATAAATCAAGATTGCTAAGATTAAAGGTCTACTTATTCCAGAATCGTGGCAACCTATTTGGCAGCAGTGTATGCCTTTCAAAGATGCAACCTTTTCTACTAAAATTGCAAAGCCTACACCTGCATCAAAAGCAAATCACGGCAACCTTTTCTACTAACACCAATCATTAACAGATGTCATTTTGGATTTGACCATATTGCAAGTATATACATATGCAACTTTAATATAACTTATGCATAGCCAAATTCAACTTCATACCTGCCCACCAATGTCTTCCAACTTCATACCTAAATTTGAAGTATGATCCTCCAACCCGTGTAGCCATTGAGTACGGCAAGGTTTTCCTGCAAAACAGAGAACAAAATCAAATGGGATTATGATGATTGTATTACCTGATAAGGCTCACACGAGCAAATGGCTCTTGCTTCACTTTTGGAGCAGGTTTAGCAACCTTAGGGTCTCCAAAAACATTCCATGAATTCAGTTTTTCATGCCCTTGAGCCCCTGCAGCTGTTGCAACTGTGCAACCATCCGGGCTTGGAGTCATGTAAAGCACTCTTGAAGTATGGTCATATAGCTCTGCTATCTTGAACATTGATGGATATGTCCACAGAACCAACTGGTTCTGAGGAGATCCATGAGAGCTCAGAAGCTCTCTCTCATTCTTGTTCCATAGCAAAGCACAAACCTCAGAGCCAGTGTCCAACGACTTTAAGCATTCACCAGTTTCTGAGCTCCAAAACTTGATTTTTCGATCACGTTTACCACCACCACCAGTGGCCAGCAAATCGCTCAGGAAAGGGCACCAGGCAAGGGCCCTGACTGCTGAAGTATGATCCTTCAACCTGTGTAGCCATTTATTAGTGCGGGAATTGGAAGATGCCATTGACATATCCCATAGGTGAACAAGCTTATCTTCACCTCCGCTGGCTAGCTTCTCTCCTGAAGCCGACCATCTGAGCCCACACACCTCCTGCTTGTGTCCTCTGTAGGCTCCAATAACCCCTGATTTAATCCTTACATCAGTGTTTACGATTTTACCATCCCGTCCTCCGGTGGTAAGAATGTTATGATTGTTCCAATCCATGGAACCCACTCTTGATTTGTGATAACCTCTTATGGTAGACAGCCGTTGTTTGGAAGCACCATCCCACAACTGTACTTCAGAATTGTTCAAGCCAATTGCAATATGCCCTCTGTCAGGAGCCCAACTGAGACTTGTTACTGGCCCAATCTCATCATCAACAGTAACAAGTTTTGAGACATTACCACCTGAAGTATCCCACAAATACACACTATTTCCCAGTGCTATTGCTAGAACATTGGCGCTGCCCCAGTCGAGTAAATTCAGGCCAAAGTTTTCCACAAGGCCAGGAGCATCCCTTTCACTATCAGGACTCTGGGGGATGTGTCTTTTTGGCTTAAGCAGTTTCAGATACTGGAGATCAGAACTTGGGTGTTTCGAACTCGAAGGCCAATACTCAACAGGTTCATATGGCTTCTTCTTGTAGGACAAAATTCGGCGATTGTTCATGTTCATTACCTCAGCCAAAACCTGCCTGTAGGTATCGCTGGAAAGCGAGGGCATCGTCTGGGTATCGTTACTCAATGGTGTCAACACTGAACGGGCATAATCCAAATCCCAGATCGGAATAAACCTGTCCATCTAGGGCTAGAAAAAACCCTAACTTTAAGAAGGAAAAAAAACGGCTTTTTTTGTTCACAGCTGTAATTTGAGAGAGAGATGAGTCGAAAACTTTCTTTTCTATTTTCTAAAGGGAGTGAAAATAAAGGAAATGAAAGAAACTTTCTTTTCTATTTTCTGAATTTATAGAAGAGGGAAAACTCGAAAACGGCTTTTTTTTTCTCTATAGCGCCAAAAGTTTAGGCTTTTGGTGAAGTTGCAGAAGTAAGATGAGGCGGTGCTTTTGCTTTTGGTTTTGGAGCGGAACACAACGCTTCTAAATGATGCCAACGGCCAGTTTGGGGGTGCGACTTGGTCAAAGGTATTTCAAAAATCAAAATAAAAAGAAAGAAAATAAAACGGCTATTTTTTTTTTGAATTTTGAAATTTGAAATTCTGGCTGAAACCTTGAACTGGATTGTTAAACACAGCCCCATTTTTGCTATTCACCGCCCCATTTTGACCTTTTTTTACGCTTTTGCCCTTTGCTTCATTTTCTAATCTTGAAACTATCACGAACGTAGAATAGCGTTAACGTGTTGTATTTTGATGACGATTTAAGAAAAATGAACGATAATGTGTCGTATTTTGATGACGATTTCAAAAAATGCAATTTTTGACGAAATTTAGGACTGATGACCCGTGCCGTCCCAAGAGGGCGGCCTACCGTGGCGAAGCCGCCCCACTTGGGAGGCTTCGCCACGGCAAGCCGCCCCAAGAGGGCGGCTTCCCCATGGGCAGGCCGTCCCGGTGGGGAGGCTTCGCCACGGCAGGCCGCCCTGGTGGGGAGGCTTCGCCACGGCAGGCCGCCCCGGTGGGGCGGCTCGGCTATTTTTTTTTTTTAAATAATTATTATTTAAAAAAAAATTTTGGTCTACCCGCCCCAGTGGGGTGGCCTGCCCATGGTGAAGCCGCCCCAATGGGGAGGCTCCGCCGTGGCTGAACCGTCCTAGTGGGGAGACTCAGTGCAAAAGTGTAAAAAATGCAAAGGGTAAAGGGCAAAAGTGTAAAAAATGGGGCGGTATTTAGCAAAACTAGGACGGTATTTAGCAACCCCCAACTTTGAACGGTCTGTCACTGGCTGTCGATCCTACAATGTTGGGCCATTAAGGATTTGCCACAGCCCACATGCTATTTTCCAACTTCATTAATGGGCTTTAGTACAGATTATGGATAAAAAGGCCTTTCTGATTTCTACGTATTCCACGTGAGCTGCCCAGCCCAGTTATTACATTACACACTAATGATGAGCTAATGATTCAGCAGATGATCTTTCATGTCTCATGTCTGCTTGAAAGATTTGGGAATTCGAGTCGTGCCAAGGGTCATCGTTGGATCATCGTTGGTGGGTGATGTAAGTACCACTGGAAGCCCTGTTTGAGACTTGTAGCATGCCCTAAACCTACACTAGGTGGGAATTCGAGTCGTGCCAAGGGTCATCGTTGGTGGGTGATGTAAGTACCACTGGAAGCCCTGTTTGAGACTTGTGGCATGCCCTGAACCTACACTAGGTCAGCCGGCCCTCACCTAAACTTTTACAAACCAAGAACGGAAGATATTATTGTCTAGCTTTTAAAATGTTTGCTTTAAACAAGTAGTAGTTGCTTGGCTATAATAAGACAGGCCAGTTCCTGTTCAAGGCTTTAATCATGTACATCAAGAAGTGAGTGACAAGTGAATTAAAAGCTAAATCCCCGCATGCATATGCATTGCTTTTATAGTATTTATCTCATATCTCATATCTGCATATTGCAAAACTGTTTATAACTCAGTCTGAAAGCTTGGTCAAAAAAAAAAAAAAGTGTCTGAAAGCAGCATCTCATCTTCCACGAATCCACATGCAGCGTTTGACAAAAAAATACTGGTTTAACAGTCATGCTTCACAATCACATCAAAAGCCATCCATCTAGTCTCTTCAACATATTCACGAAAATACCAACTCATCTAACATCTACTTTGATGTGAAAAAGATATGTTTGTCATCACTATTGTATTATTGCAGCCGATGGAATATCAACTATGTACGTTATTTGCAATCTTTGAAGGCTATATGCAACTATAACATAGATGGACTTAAACCACCATTGAACCCTTTAGAGATGAGAAATCTGGAGAGATGATAAGAGTCCAGTCCAAAACATGACTATACGTTCTCTATCTTACACGCATACCACATTTGCATGAGGCAACTTACTAGCTAATGGTCACAAAACTAGTACAAGAACAACACATGCAAAAGCATAATCGAGAAAGCAATGTTAAAACTGACAAGATTTCCATTACGAATAACAATTAAGAGAAATTCTCTTGCCATAAGATCAGACAAGGACAGCCTGCCCTTGTATTGTATGATAGACATGAAAAGAAGGTTTCATAGGTAGTTAACCCCTAAGTACACTACTTGAAGAGATAAGAAAGAAGGCAAGGATGTAGCAAAAAAAGAAAGAAGGCAAGGAATGTCACACAGGGCAATTCTATCAAACAAAACTGGATGTATGATAATGAAATTAGTTTGTACAGTTTGGATACACAGTCCACAACTCAATTTGTTGGAGAGTTATCGTAAGGCAATACAAATTATGAAGTTTCCGTATAAGCAAAATTTTCTATATATGAAAGGTCGTTATTATCATCACAATTCACATAGAATAAGACATATAAAGAAGCAACTTAGGCGGGTAAATCCGGACTACCAATATACCACTCAAGGCCCGATTGCTTGCTGCCTAATATGGACACAACTATAACTTAAGCTGGATCAATCGACTTAGCTGATGGTTATGTCCTATACCCAAAGTTATTTTTCTTTTTAATAGGAGCTTAACTACACATTTTAGCACCATTTTAATGGATCACAAGTCTTAATAGGCCAGAATCCAAGGCCTCAGGTCTTAAATAAATGGAAACTTTTGAACTGAGGAAAGAGGAAATGATGCTTTATATGCTCCATAGCTGACTGTTTCACATGACAATTTCTAGCACCAATTACAGGTTGCAGAGTGTTCTTCTTTTCCCCCCTCCAAATTAGGAAGTGGACAATTTAAAATGATCATTAACAATGTATTTTTCATGCTTTAAGAAGATTCAGAACTTCCTAAAAGCTCTCATACTTAAAGAAGTTTATCATTATAACCAGGTGGCAGACTACCTAGCCAATTTCTGCATAAACTATCTTCAGATGGGAAACAATATGAAGCATGCTTTTCAAATTAAGAAAAGCTATGATGAGATATAAGTGGTCAGTAAATAATTTGAAGACAAAGATAGCCTCAATCAGAAGTAACATAGTACAAAATTACCACAAAAGAAGATAAAGAAAATCTCTTCCATAGCATATAGCAAAAAGAAGACATTGCTAACATGGCAGTGTCCAAAATATAAGCTTGGTGGGTAACCACATCACTACAACTACTAGGTGAACAACTGTTAACAAAATTTAACACCGAAAACAACATAGGCGAGAGCATTCTAAGCTGATAGCCATAGGCCAGAAGTTAAGAGTAAGAATTGAAGATTACAACTACAAGTAATGCTCTCTGTCCAAATGCACACTAGTTTCGCAATTTAAGGATGCCTTCTTTAGCTTAAATGGAGAGGCTTTATTGATGTATATATTATGATCCACTGCAGAGGAACTATCATTTTCCTAACATTTTCATTATAAAGTTCTAACTTTTTTCCTTGGCCCTTAAATTTGCTTCATTTGAGCTAATTTCTACTTTGTTCTTAAGCCATTTAAAAAACAAGCACCAACAGGTAAACAAACAACAATATAAACAGCTCTGGAATTTTGAACTTAAGACATTCTTGCATACTTAAAAATTTGAGTTACAACACAAAATTAGGATATAAACTCATAAAACTGACTAACTCTAATCACTAAATTCCACTAACCTCCACAGTAAACCACAAAATACCGCTGAAAACCTCTAAAATTAAGCGTCACTGTCATCGCTATCATCAGCATCAGCATTGCTTCCGCCATCTTTCGCAATATAAACCCCTGGCTGCACCGTTCGCCGCCGTGTTCTTGACGGTAAAATGTTATCCAAGTCAACCTCCGCCAATGGATCATCAGATAAATCACTCTCAACCCCTGATTCGTTCCCGCCATCACTTGAATCATCATCATCGTCGCTATCCTCTTCCTCCTCTATCAAAATCCCCTTACCTTTCCGATCAACCACCGCATGCCCATTCTCTTCCTCCACCTCATCATCATCGTCATCGTCGTCATCTTCATATTCACCGTCCTCTTCTTCTTCTTCTTCTTCTCCTTCTTCTTCAGCTTCAATTACGGATTTTTCATTCTCTGGTCCGGGTCCAGGGAGGGAGGAATCGTTTTTTTCAGAAGGCTGGAGAATGTGATTCTCGGAGGAGTGGTTCCCTTGGACTGTTTCGTCTGCTGCTTGGAGTTTTGGGGATTTGAGGGGAAGGGTTTCATGGTCCTGGTCGGGCTTGCGTTTCGCCGGCAATGCAGGTTCATCGGGGCTCTTGGTTTCCGCCATTGGGGGCAGGGGTTACAGGTAAAGCAGCCCCTCTTTGCTCTTTGTGGGTTTTTGCACCGAATTGGTTTTAGGGTTTTGATATTGTTCTCTCTCTAAAGGTGGGATTTTTATTTTATTCTTTTGTGCCCAAATATATAGTTTTCGCCCAAAACAAACAATAGAGAAAAATGAGAAATACTAGTACCTACTAATAAAATACCTATAGTTTTTTTTTTTTAAGATGACATCAACAACAAATTGAAGAATCTTGGCCAAAGAAAACAACATGAAATTAGATTCCTATGCTAAATATGGTTTCATGAAATTATAAATTAAAAATATGGTAAATAAATTACTTTTTTTTGGCACCTAAAATAAATATGGTAAATAAATTACTTTAATTTTTAATTTTAATTCCAACATACACTACAAACATTAAGCTAATTATTTAATTTGGCGCCAAATATTTTGTGAAGTGACTCGCTTTTAAAGTATAACTTTCTAATTTGGTTGATTAATAGTCAAATCTTACAAAATTAACTTAATTAATAATCCGATAGTTATTTCTTATACGTGCAATACAATCGCTGTTAAATTCAGAGGTATACTAATATTTTTAAGATGGTGTCAATTTTTAACAAAACCGATAAGGTTGAATAGTTGTTATACCAATTTTTTCAAAACAATGTGCGTATGTTTTACGCTTATGCATATAAATTCTGATGTGTATTTTATTTCGATGGATAACGAAAAACCTATAATTAATTGTATGAAGTGATGAATAACAAAAAACCTGTATAATTTGTTGTAAAAAAAACCTATATAATTTTGCAAAGTTTGACTCTCAATTCGATCAAATTAAAAGGTTGGACTCAATTTGAGTAATTTTTCATATATACTTGTCATAAAGTGAGCAAATCCTAAACATTGAAACAATTGTTTAATTAATAAAAACCACAAAAAAAAAGTATATAAAGGAAAAAAATTAATAAATGCACATGGGATGGGCTGGAATCTGGATGAAGTCTCCGCCAGCAGGAGGAGGATAAGAGCCAAAACCCAAAACAAAAGAGGGGTGGCCCATACGTCATGCCCATCTTAAATTCGGGTTAGCCGAATATCGCCCAATCGGATCTCCTCGCGCCCCGAATCTTTGAAAAGTCTCTCTCTCTCAAATTTCCATGATTCCATCCACCCCATACTTTTCCATCATAGATCTTTCCCTTTTTTAATTCTTCAGATTTTTCTCAGCTCATTTTGCATTCATTTGATTTAACCAATCTTGAACCCAAAAAAAAAAGCAAAAAAAGTTCCATAAAAATGATAGCAATTCCTTATTTAACTGCTTTAACTACCTACTTTAGCTATGGATTACTGTTTGCTTTCGGCCAAATCCGAGATTTCTTCCGCAAATTCGTTGACTGGTGTTCCAGCTCCAATAATCTTCAGGTCTCCATTTCTCTTTTCTCTTTAAAAATTTCGTTTTTTTTTTCTGCTAAAAGTTACGTTTTTAATATGAATCTTTATTTGAAAAGCAGGGTTATGCTCCTATATGCTTAGGACTTGAAGATTTCTACACCCGCCGCTTGTATCTCCGTATTCAGGTAATTACTTTTTCGAATTATGTTGTTACGGTTTGGCTTTTAGCTGAATTGAGAATAATTGGCGGTATAATCTTGTCTTACTTGCTATAATAAATCTTCTAATATTGAAAAAGTAATGTTCTTTGTATCAGTAGAAATGGAATGATTAGAGCTAGATTCTATAATCTTTGAACTGGCAGGATTGTTTCGGTAGACCAATTGCTAGTGCTCCTGATGCTTGGTTTGATGTGGTTGAACGCTACTCCAATGATAATAATAAGACCTTAAAGTAAGATTTATCATACACAATTTGATGGTTTTGAAGTAGTAATAATGTCTTAGTTTTTTGCTGGATTCCACTTAATCTGATTGTTTTCTTGTTAATGCAGGCGAACTTCCAATATTAGTAGATGTCTTAACTTAGGATCATACAACTACCTCGGTTTTGCTGCAGCAGATGAATATTGCACGCCCCGTGCAATCGAGACATTAAAGAAATTTTCACCTAGCACCTGTAGTAGCCGGGTGGATGGTGGTGGGTGAATTTACTTGTCAAAATTACTTTTAGGTTAGGTGATAGTCTAGCTGAACTTTTTTGCTAACCTTATTTTGCTATCAGGCACGACTGTACTGCATAATGAATTGGAGGAGTGTGTTGCTAGGTTTGTTGGAAAACCTGCAGCTATAGTTTTTGGCATGGGTTATGTGACAAATTCTGCTATACTTCCTGTACTAATGGGGAAGGTTTGTATAGTTCACTAATGAGAGTTCTTTCTAAAGGTATGATACATGTATAGTCAAATGTTTATGGTATTTTGATTTTGTTCGCAGGGGAGCTTGATTATTAGTGACTCTTTGAATCATAACTCCATTGTCAATGGGGCACGAGGATCTGGAGCAACCATCCGTGTTTTCCAACATAATAGTAAGTTTTTGTAAAAATTATTCATGTCTTGTGTGATTGTTAGGTATCTGGGACATCGGGGCTTTCATGAAGAGTTTTAGGTCTTATATCTGGCAGTCTAGCTCATTATTGTGAAGAACATACTAGTTAAGGAGATAATGACCTTTTTTTTTGGTTGAAAAAAATTTCTTCTGGGATTCAGGTCCCTGACTTCTAAATATGTCTAATGCATGTCTCTATTCTACTGTGCCCACATTGAATTGAATGCCAAAGATGTTTTCTTAGAATTGAATTGGAGGTTTTACTCATGCTTTTTACTGCTTGGTTGGCAGCACCCTCTCACTTGGAGGAAGTCTTAAGAGAACAAATTGCGGGGGGACAACCTAGGACTCATAGACCATGGAAGAAGATTATGGTCATAGTGGAGGGAATATACAGCATGGAAGGGGAACTCTGTAAACTTCCTGAGATCATAGCAATTTGCAAAAAGTATAAGGTTAAGCCTAGACAATAGTTTTCATTTTCTATGTTGATCCATTTGTTGAGCTGTGTATTGAAGTTTCAAGTTTGATGATGATCTAACTTCTTAGTATGCATTTTCCTTCAATGCTCTCCTATGAATATGATGATGTGAGTTTCGTGATATTCTCAGTATGATGGTTTCCTGTATTGCTTTGTGCTCCAGTGATATACTCTTATAACTTACTGCAATATTGTTCTTCAATTATCATGCATTGAACCATCTCATAGAATATAACAGTGTTCCATTCTCTCATTGATTTTCCTTTTCACGTGATAAAAGAAAAGATTCGTTTTGCCTAAAGTTTTTTCCTTTCCTTAATTTGAGTATTTTAATTTCTATTCTTGATCTGCAAACTCTAATGATTCTTTCATCTTCATATTCTGCTACAGGCATATACATACTTGGATGAGGCCCACAGCATTGGAGCAGTAGGGAAAACTGGAAGAGGCGTTTGTGAGCTCTTAGGAGTTGACACTGCTGATGTGGATGTTATGATGGGAACTTTTACAAAATCATTCGGATCATGCGGAGGCTACATCGCTGGATCTAAGGTTTGTTCTAAAGTTAAAACCATCATCATTTAGTAGTCCTGCTATATTGACCACATTGGGTTTGCATTAATTTCGGACATTATATGCATTATATGATGATGCTTCAGCTTATGCATGTTTAGCATCACAATGCTATAGTTGTGCAACGTGGTAGCCTGTATTAATCAAAGATAATGTTCGCTTTATTGTTATATTTTCTAAAAGTTGGACATTTTGAGTTGAGACTGGCATGTCTAGACTTTGGACTGTATTCAAATACAAAATAGCTGTTGTAGGGCGATAGCTATAGAAAAATAAATAATGGACGAAATATTATGTGCTACATGACAATGTTTTGGCACATGACTTTGTTTAGCAAAGTTTCCCTTATAATTGCTTTGTGTAGTCATAAGTGCAAATCTTTTAGCCTCAGTCGGTACTTGGTTTTGCTTTGCTTCCTACTGATAGCAATCCTGCCATCTGAACATATTAGTGGAATTGCATCATTCTTTCTTTCTTTCATATCCATGTTGCTCTTGATCTGTATCCTGCTTGTCAAGTGAATTCTAAACCCTTGCCAATGTTGTTGAATTGACCTCATTTCAGGAACTTATTCAATATTTAAAATACACCTGTCCTGCTCATCTTTATGCAACTTCAATCTCACCACCTTGTGCTCAACAAATAATATCTTCCATAAAGGTTGTTCTTGGGGAGGATGGCACCAATAGAGGTTGGTATTGTGGTTCTCCTCTTGATCTTGTCTTTTAACCTAAGCAATGGCATTTTAGTTACCACACCATCATCTCCTGCATCAGATTGATTATATTATTCTCTCAATCTAGGTGCCCAGAAACTTGCACGAATTCGTGAGAACAGCAATTTTTTCCGGTCTGAATTGATAAAAATGGGTTTTGAGGTTCTTGGGGATAATGATTCCCCAGTGATGCCAATTATGCTTTACAACCCAGCCAAAATCCCTGCCTTCTCACGTGAGTGCCTCAGGCAGAATGTAAGTCCAACCTTTGATGCCCTCTTGGTTTTCATAATCATTTTTTTCCTCATTTTCATTTTCCCATTAGTTTTAAATGACTAACTATAATAGATGGCATTGTCACAGGTTGCTGTCGTGACAGTGGCTTTTCCAGCAACGCCATTGCTGTTGGCTAGGGCACGTATATGCATATCGGCTTCTCATACCAAGGAAGATCTAATTAAAGCCTTGGAGGTAATTGTAGTATAAATTATACTTTCCGGCCCTCCTTATAATGGTTCAACTCACAAATTGGTGCATGCCGCTCGAAAAAAAAAATCAGTATATAGTTGTACCATGATTGAATTGCTTCTGACTTCGATTTGCCTCTGATTCTAGGTTATTAGCAAGGTCGGTGATCTTGTGGGTATAAAATATTTCCCCACAGAACCAGAGAAACAGCAGCAAGACGAAAGAATGAAGTCGGAATGAGAAATAAGAAAGGTTGGAATGTACCTTGATATAGCAACAAGAAGAGAGGATGGAGAAAGTGGAGTAATTTGAAATGCCGGCCGGACGATTTCGTTGCCCTGGGATGATTGATTCTCCAACACAATCTCTGTTTCATAGTCATACTATACACGGAGGAATGAAGCAGCCCTGATCTGATCTTTTCTAAGATGGTGTCTGTCTCTTTTTTTGTTTGATTTGTTATTTACTCACAATTTTGTCATATGTTGTGGAAATTTGTAAATAAGCATTTGCTTTTTGTACACTACGTTTCCGCTTCGATTGAGATTGAAAGAATAAAATATTTTGAAGCTCATGTTTGCCGTTTGCGTCGATTATATGAATTTTCTCGTTAATACAGATTTTGTGAGAAATTAAAGTGCTTGATGAGCAATATAGCTTCATTAGCTTGAGCCTGCCTATGCCTCAGGTCAAGCTTTAGCAATTTGGTTCGAGGTCAAAGCTAAACCCAGAATAAAATAATAAAATTAAAAATAGAGATAGATAACTTGAATAAGCACATACTCAACTTATAAGTTATACCAATGTAGTCGGTCCAAACTTTGTCAATATACACTTAGTGCTTCATTTAAGTGATGCATGGATTTCGACAATTCTTAAACAAGATTTAAGATTCGATGTATTGGACTTAGATTATTCTTAAAAAAGATTTTGGATACTTAGATTATTCTTAAAAAAGATTTTGGATTCGAATCTTTTGAATAAAGAAAGAGAAAATAGTTAAGCATTGATAGAGCTTCTTTTATTTGGGATACAACATCACTCAATTCCGGATTAATTGAATCCAATATGACTCTTATTTTGGATTAATTCAACTCTAAATTAGTTGGATTCAATGTGATTCTCGAAAATATACCATGAACAATCCTAAAAATAAACAATACTATTTCGGATTAAAATCTTGATGAATGAAAAGAAAAATAGTTATAAATCGATAGACTTCCCAAATCCCCTGTGATCTAGAGTCTAACATCACCCGATTCTAGATTAATTAGACCCAAAGAGGCTTGTAGTGCCAAAAAAATTTCAATCAATCGATATCTATAAAAATTACTGTTATAACGTTCAATTACTTGAACTACTCATTTGATAGAATATCGTTGCTTCACCATTCATTCATGCGCAACTGCTTAAGATATATCAACGGTTGAATTCAATCTAATTGGACGATAAATTAAGTTACTGAAATCCACCACCGGTATTAAAACCAGAACCAATTGAGAAGAATATCGTAAAGCCAAAGAAAATTTACCCCTTTTACTGCCATAATAATACTAGCATTTACTGCTATGATTTTACTTGTGGATCTTGTCATTAAATAAATCCCACCATGCTCATTTGCATGGCAGCCACGTGGCAATGCTAGCTCAGCTGCCTGTTTGTTTGCTACTCTAAATATAAAGAATGAAAAAACACTGCAAAATATATAAAAGACGACGAATTAATTTTTTATATCATCCACTTGCTTGAGCTTTCACACCATGATGAATATGATGATCAAATCACCACCATTGATTCCTCGGAAAAATCTTCAAAAATTCTTGATTCCAGCTGTACGACAGTACGAGTAACACACTGAATAAAACCCCAAGTCCCCCTCCACTTCGTAAAGCCATGAAAGAAGAAGTCGACGAAGAAGGTTTTCCCACTCGCAGTTTCAAATTCAAAAAAACCACTGTTTAATTTAGAAAGAGAGAGTGGTTTTTATTATTAGTATTTTTAGTTTTGGAATAATAATAATAAGCTCAAACGCCATTGATTTCTGTTGCCAAAAAAATGCAGAACTTTTGCAACACATGGAAGCAAAACACCATCCACCCGTCAGCCATTTCTTGGGTGTGCCCTAACAACCCCCGCCCTCTTATCCTTCACTCCACCATGAATTCTGAATTCCCATTTCTCGACAAACCCAAAAAAAAAAAATCTTAACCCATTGCCCCTAAACTCTGGTTAACTTTCCCTTTTTGGGTTGGGAGTGGGGGAGGCATTTGGCTTTTTTCTCTTTTCTTTTTTCACCATGAATCCCCATTGCCCATTTGTCACCAAAACCCTAAACTCCACCTTTGTTTTTCTCAAAACATTATTGTTTGTTTCTGTGTGTCATGTGTGTGTGTATCAAATTTCCAAACCCAGCTGCCTTTAACCCATCCAAAGTTTACCCAGTGTAGTTATAAGATTCATGAATGAAAGAAAAAAAAGGAAAAAAGAAAGCATGAATGTGAGATGAACAAATGTCAGAAGAAACAGGCAATGTATTCACCAAAACCCTTGCTAAAAATAGCAAAAATAAAAGAGTTTGAGCTTCTACTTTCTCTTTAACCCAAAACCCTCCATTTCGTGATTGCCGAGCGTCCATTTTCGATCTGCAAAGCCCAATTACTAATTACTTACCAGTCTCTCTCTCTTTCTTTTCTTTTCTTTCTTTCTTTCTTCAGTCGATCAGTCTCTTGTAACACTGAAATCTAAAGCTTCCCTTCCCTTTCCTTTTTTGGTTTTTGTTTTTATAAAAAAAGGAAAAACCCTAATGATGATGGCTACTCCTAGTGTTCATGAGAAACCCGAGGCCTTTGGTTTGGTGGCAGGTGTTGAAGGTGTCACAATGGAAGGAGACAAGACGACCCGTCGGGTATCGGGTCGATCCGGATTGACCCGTGACCTTATGGCTGCTGTTCCCAGCTTTGGTGTTTACAGGAAGAAAAGGATGGCTAGACAGAGGAGATCATCTTCCACCATCAAGCTTCTCTCTTTTACTCCCACTTCCACTACTTCCACTCCCACTTCTCCCCCGCACGTGCCTTCCTCCTCCTCCTCTCCCCCCGCACGTGTGAGTTTTCCTCTCTTCCTTCCTTCTCTCTTGATCAACGACTATATTTTCCTCAATTTTGAGATGTTATTATTTAATTATTATATATAATTAATTGACCATTAATTCATAGCTTTTCAATTTAATTTTTGGGGTCATTTCTCAAACTCATCAGCTAATTAAACTCTGTTTACTTTGTCGTCATGGGCTAGATAATTTCCATACATGGGGAGTGAGCCTTGTTTCATTAATTTATCTGATCTCATAATGTGCCTATCAGAACTTGTTAGTAATAATGCAATAAACAGAGATCTACTAATTTTTGTGATTTTGAGTCTGCCTATTATTATCAAGTAAAATGAAAGAAAATTATATTGTACTTTTTCTTTCAAACCTTGCTGATTAATCATATTATTATGTAAATAATTTGTATACATATACAATATTATCATCAAAAAATAAACTCCTTCCTACTATATATACGGCCAAAAGGAAATGTAATTTTATAATTTGATTTTTCATTCTTATATTTCTTTGTATATAGCTTGTATTGGAGATTATAATTTCGTATTTTTATAATCTATAATCAGGTTGTTTGTTTTTGCTGCCCATTCATGAAGAATGGGGTGTCCAATGTTGCTCTTCTGGGCTTATAATCATATATTCTTTTTCATGATTATACTTGATCTTTTATCTAATTAATGATGATATATATATATATATATCTATATATATATATATATATATATCTATAACGGCAGTAACATATATTCTTGGGGACTCTGAATTATAACCGCTTCGTTATGCAATCATTGTGTCCTCTCTTTTTTTCTCTTGTATTGATGTTATTTGTTGCGATCTAAAATAATAAACAAAAAGTCTTATGCAAGAGGACTTGATTGGTGTTGCTAGGCTTCGTGTTATTGTTAGATAAAGCGGTCTTAGACCGCTCTTATGTACCCAAAAAAAAGTCTGATATATAGCAAGATATAGGGAAGTAATACTCTAATCTTGGTAACAAAGATTTACTTGGAATTATTTAGTTTCTGCTCATAATATACTCAATATCTCCCTGGAATTTAGTATATTTAGGAAGAGGCTGCGCGGCATTCCCGGGCATGTCTGCGTGCATAGCATGTGTTCTCAACATAATCCTCATAATTCGACACATGTATTTGTTGTTGCAACCTTTTTTGATGTTGCAATTTTGTCATGTGTTGTCTTGATGTTGCATCATATTGTCCCATATAGTTATAGTGGATTTTGGATTTTGCGATATCGATCGCGACAGTTCTAACGTATCTATTTAATGATCATTTTAATGACCTCTGAGCAATCTTATTAATCAGGCTATTGATCCAAAGAGATTGAGATTCCTATTCCAGAAGGAACTTAAGAACAGCGATGTAAGCTCCCTCAGAAGAATGATACTCCCAAAGGTTTTTAATCCATACTTCTCCTGCTTTGGATTTTGTGTATTTTCCTTTCTTGATCATGAACTAGCTCCAATTAATGATGCTTGAGAAATTGCTAAATTGTGTAATTTACTCATCATTTGATGCAATTTACTATATCAAGGAACATTCCAAATAATACTCTCTTCATTTCAGAGATCAGCCGAGGCTTACTTACCTGTCCTTGAGTCCAAAGAAGGGATTTTTATCAATATGGATGACATAGATGGACTGCATGTATGGAGCTTCAAGTATAGGTAACTTCTCTATAGTTGATGTCTTGTGTGGCAAGTTAACTGATGGAAACTATAGGATTAATATAGAGTCTTGTTGGCTGTTGCAAACAGCAGCCACAGGAAGATTAATGATGATTTTTCTTTTCCATAAATGGCATTATGAACTCTTGTATGTAATCAACAGGTTTTGGCCAAATAACAAGAGCCGTATGTATGTACTCGAAAACACAGGTACGTAGACACATGATCCCTTATAATTTTTCCTTTTCTTTATACATGCTTAATTGAGAAATTTTCCTTCAAACACAACGATTCCTTACTGCTGCAGGGGAATTTGTGAACACTCACGGCTTACAACTTGGGGATTCCATCATGGTGTACCAAGATAGTCAAAATCAAAAATATGTATGATATTGTATATATATGTGCGCCAATCTGGAATTTTTAGCTTTCTATATAGGAACCTTTAATTGCTTAATTAAAGTACTCTTGATTAATTGCTATTAGTATTATTATAGTCCGATGATCTGATTATATATTGTCGAAATATATATACTTTCAGGTAATCCAGGCAAAGAAGGCGTCTGATGAAGATATATATACTGACATAGCTAGAAATGCTGTGAATGACCTCATTCTCCATGATAATGAGGTTAGTAAACCCACCAGCTCATACTATTATCCTACGATGGATGATACCGGCGGCATGTCATTCATCTATGACACGACCTTCTCAAATGACTCGCCACTCGATTTTCTGGGCGGATCATTGACCAACTATTCAAGGATGGGATCTCTGGAAACATTTGGCTCGGTTGAAAACTTGTCCCTTGATGAGTTTTATAGAGTTTGATTGCATATATATTGATGATCAAACGTATGTAGTGTTTAATTTTGTTAAACAAAACTGCTGGCAGAGACAACAGCTTCATGTGGTGAAATGATCTGATAGAAAGAATGGGGGCAAGTTATTTTGTTTGTGAAATGTTGTACTTTTGCATATCAAATCTCAGCATATATATAGAGTCCCATGTATAAGATAAATAAGTGAATAAATTGACAAGTGAATTAGAACTTGTTACCCTTTTATTTATGTTTTTTGACATTGGACATGACGAATTACACTTATTGCAGAATTTATTCTATCAATACTTCACTTGTATATCTTATAGTATTAGATTAATTAACTATTTTCTGAATCAAATGCTTAAGAGATCACTGAAGTATATATATATGATCTATGTATATATATGATTAGATTCCATTAATATTTGAGGATATAAACTAACAAGAATTAAGGTCTGGTGGGAAGAGAACCGCCTCAAGCCTTCATATATAATATATCCTTTTCTTTCAGTTTGTCTTGATGGGTTAATTTGAGGAGAAAATAAGATTCAGCAATTATTTACCCAAAAAAAAAAAATCAGCAACCAGTAGTACCACCCTTCCACCCATTTTCCATCCTAATTAAGCCAGTAGAAATGAACTTGGTCTTTTGCTAATTCTAACTGTTAGTGCATATATATAGCTTTCATATGCCGAGTTTTTTACCAAACCGTTATTAAAAATAATTCCCAAACCATTGTAGTTTTAAAATTAATTCCCTTTCCCTTGTATTTTTTGCCACATCCTCACCATGTCATTGCCATATCATATATTTTTTAATTTCTAATAAACAAATAAATACTATCAAAAGAATTACATAAAAAAAAAACACATCTGTCTTTGAAAAAAAAAAACCGTCCATCTATTTCTTTGAAGGATTGAACTAAAATTTTAATCTCTAATATGAGGGAAAGAAGAAATTGAAGGAAAACTCTTTGTTTGCTACTCTTTTGCTTTTGAGGGAGATGCAACGGCCAACGGGTGCAAGGCTCATTCAATGGAATCCTCTCATAGATGATGTTGTGAAGTTAAATAGGTTTCACTGGTGTGTTGGCGAGTGGTTAATTTGGGGATTCAAGTATAAAAATTATCAACCCATATTATCATTGATTTTTTAGGCAGAAGTATAAAAATTAAGAAAGGGGAGAAATTAAACAATCAAGTACTTGACTTTTGAAGCCAAGCCAAACTATTGGGGTTCACTTTTGAGGTTCTTAAGAATTAATTAAGATATATAGATTCACACAAAAGTACCTAATCTTATTTCCGGCTAATCACTTAGATAAAAGTTTCCACCAAAAAAAATAATTCTGGAACTACTTTCCTATAGGAACAAACAAACAGAGGCTTAATTTGGAGAGAGAGAAAGAATAAAGAGGAAGGCGGAGACGCATATTAAAGTTTTAGACTATACAGTGATTCTATTAGGTTAAGGTAATTCTTTTTTTAAAGTATTATTTATTAGAAATCATAAAGTTAAAAAAATATGACATGGCAATGACATGGTGAGGATGTGGTAAGAAATACAAGAGAAAGGGAATTAATTTTAAAACTACAATGGCTTGGAAATTATTTTTAATAACCACAATGATTTGGTAAAAAACTCTATATAAATTCAAATCCACATTGTTTTTAGAGTTCAATGAAATCTCATTATAAATCATAATTTACAATTCTTTATATATATGCCCAGACATTTTATGAAAATTCAAGCCACATCCTTATAAACTATTTAAACAAACAAACAAACTAAACCCATACATATTGTTTTGTTGTCCAAAAAATAAAAACCCCATATCCTTCTTTTTTTATAAAATTTTATTAATAGTATTATTATATATACTAGTAACTGTGCACACGCCCATGCGTATGCAAGGCCAAAAAGTTAAACGCTTAAAAACTTAATTATAAAATAAAATGAAATTTATAAAAAATAAGGTTAATGTTTAATTAGGTGCTTAAGATTTTTTTTAATTGTTCATTAAGATTAGGGGTGTTCGTCGTCGGTGGCAACCGCCCAAGCCGACTGCCACCGACGGAACCGACGCTCGTCGGTATCTGTTCATCGGCGGCAGTCGGTTTGTCGGTTGTAACCGACGATGAATGGAGGTTGAACGATCGGTTATCGGCGCGTGGGTTTATGTCCAAAACCCGGCCGAATAACCGACCGACAATATATATGTATATAATCAGTTACATCGACTTGAAAGTTTGGAGAGTTAAAGACCGAAAGTTTCGACTGTTGTGAAGAGGCAATTACCTTCTCATAATTCTAAATTTACATCCACTTGTAATTCTACTTTCTTTTGATTTCAAGAGAGAACGGGAAATTATGAGTATGGGGAGAAGAAGATGACTGGTGTTAATGGCTGCGTCGAGGGAAGAAGATGACTGGTGTTAATGGCTGCGTCTTACTGGTGGTGGGGAAGAAGATGGATGTTTCTCAAATTTTTATTTTTTTATTTTAGTTTATGGGTTTTCTGATTAAACATAAAGGAGTTGGGTTAATTTTTATTTATGGGCTCCTTTAAGCCATTTTATTTAAATATTTTTGGGCACTATTTTGGGCCACCATATAAAGCCCACACAACATATATATAAATTGAAAATATATATATAACATATAAAACCGAACTGCCTGGAAACCGACCGAAAACCGACAAAACTGACTTTATCGGTTTTACTGAATTTTCGGTCGATTTTCGGTAACAAAAAACTATAATTAAAAACCGAAAAAAACCGATTATAGAAACTGAACCCGACCGACCCGACCGACGAACACCCCTAATTAAGATAATGTTTAATTAGGAGCTTAAGATTTTTTTAGTTTTTTTGAAAAGCAATATATTTATTTGCAAAAGTAATCGGGCACACGCCTATACAAATCCAAAAAATTAATCAATTAAGAATTTGATTATTAATAAAATGATAAATTATAAAAGATAATGTTAGATTTTTCATTTAAAAGGGGAAAAAGCTTCACTTATCAATGGATACTTGGATAGAATTAGATAAATGGATGGTGTTCTAATATGTAAATTTGCATGATTTGAGTCAATGTTTTCATGCTTTGTTAACTTGAATTTGATTGATTTTGCTTGTGTCTAGTTCATTTTGAGAAAAATAAGCTATATGATTCGTCTTGAATTTGCCACACCCACACCACACTGCTCCTTTGTTTTCCTCATCTTCCAAGCTTTTTTCTCCAATTATAAATAGCTAAGGAACAAATATGGATTTGGACAAAAGAAAAAAAGAACAATATGGATTACTTAGTTTGATAATCAAAATATGGGTTACTAAATCTAAAATTATCATTCGGAAATTTCCCTCCATCCCCAACTATCTTTTTTTTAATATTTCAAACATTTTTCTAACTTTTCTTCAACCAAAAATCGATTACCATATAGATTTTAGATATACTAGTTGTCACATTCACGTGCGTTGCACGTGGCTCAAGTGTGTACAAAATTTTTTAAATAACTTTAAATAATAAGAAAATCATAAATTTTCAATGAAATATATTATAAAAATATATCGAAATAAATTCATGTAAAATGTTACATTTGTATCCGTAACTATTTGACTATCCTCTTACTGACCTGAACATGAAATTTAAAATCAATTATTAATAAATTGTGGTTCCCAAATATTATTTATTTAATGTAATGAAATTGTGTTCTTTTAAAGTTAGAAATTACCTTTACAAAAGTAGAACTTCTTTGTAGATAATATATTTCGTATATGTTCCTTTTAAAACGGGCAAAAGATATATGATTTACATACCATTATCTTCATACCAACTTATCTTTTGTTTCTTGTTGTTGGGTTAAATGTTGTCATTAACATTAATCTTCTTTTCGTATTTGATTCTAATTGTCTTGCAATTCTTTGTAACATTTTCTCGATACTTAAATTAGCATAACTCTATAATAATTACATAAAAGACAAAAAAAATTTCAATCAAATAATATAATTTTGCTATTCTTCTTCTCTAGAAATGTACAGCTTAATGGCTATGTTGCTATCTCGCAAAATATATGGCTATTAGAAATTAAAAAACGCAGAGTTGAACATATTTGCATAAAATTGAAAAGAAAATGAAAGGGGAAAAAGGAAATTGCAGTAACCTGAGAAAAGAAATTTCAGATTGCGATACTTTGGGTACAATGGCGCCAATCTGAGAAAAAAAAAAAGGAAAGCTCCCATTGAGTGTAGATACTATATCAGTTCTTGAGCCTGGCTTTCTAGCTCTCATCAAGGACCTGAATGGAAATCATGTTGTACAGCGTTGATTGCAATGTCTTAGCAGTGAAGATATATAGTTCTAATAATTAATACTATATAATAAAAGTTTAATTATTACTTCAATTCGATCATCTAACCACAAACATGAATTAATCACAATAATAAACAGAATTCACCTCTTCTTCTAATTCCGGACTGGGCCTTAGCGTCGCGCTTCTCCGGTGAGTTAGTAGCAGCTGTTACTGGGTCTTGCCTTTCAATAGGACTTACTCGGGATTCCTACGGATTCCCTGTAGGAATTGGCCATTGAATTGCTTCGAGCTTGGAGATGATAGAAGAGATTGCTCCCTTCGGAATTACTGGTTTCTTACTTCGGGTTTTACTTTTGAGGCAATTCATTCTTCTTCTAATTAGATATATTATATTAGTAATAAGTAATTTAATAGTATAGATAGATTAAATTTAATTAAATGAAAATAGAGTTTTTGGTAGAATAAAACTGTATATTAAAAATTTTAATATATCTAATTTTTATTGAAATATAGTAAAATGTTAAAAATAAAGAAATTAGATTATAATTGAATAAAAATAAAGTTTTTAGTAGAATAAAACTACAATAATTTAAGCAAGGGTATTTAAGAGATATATTCAAAAAAATAAGGATATAATGGTCGATTCAAAAGTTTCTCAAAACTCGTACTTTTATATATAGTGTATAGATTTAATTGTCAGCCAAAATCCCAAATTTTCTTCTTTTACGATCTTGAGGAGAAGATATGGATAGGCTTTTTTTTTTTGAAAAGTAAAATAATATACTTTTTTTTTCTCAAAAAAAAATAATATACTTCTTTGCAAAAGTTTCAGAACTTAATTAAGAAATTGATTATCAAACTGAGTAATATATTTCTATACAAAATCTAATTTAAAATGAGCAATCATTATCAATAGTTATACTTTTATAATACAATTAGACAATGATAAGATTTGTAAATTGAAGCATCATATGGCCATATTTACACCCGAAATACTACTACAAAGATGAAAAAAAAAACCATTGTTATGCAAAACAAAAATATTGTAATTACAACATCAATGAATTAATCTTGTTATCTCAATCCACTCTTTTTATTAGTTGCTTGCCAACTGCTAACAAAAAAAAAAATCAAAGACGGAATTCCACAAAACGAAACAGGATATACGAACGTTATTTATGTTTTTACCTAAGAGAAAGAAAAAAAAAGGAAGTAATTGTTCATTGTCACTGTTCCTCTATAACATAGCTTTCGGTATTCTCTTCTTCAGATTAATCTTCATTATTATCAATTCCTTCCCTTCTCCCTTCACATCTCCCTTCAGTTTCATTTTCTTTTTTCTTGAATTATATTCCAGGATTATAATTCTTGTAATTTAACCTTGGATTAAGAGCGAAAATGGGTGTTAAAAAAAACTTAAGAAATCTAAGCCGAATACATAAATCATAATGGAAAACTATTAAGATAGAACTAAGTGATAAAGATTCAATTTAAACAAATATATTCATAAGAAAATAAGAATATACAAAAGTGATATGGAAATTTGAAGAAATAGTTATTTTTGAAGAAGTTTTCCATGAATATTGTTCTCGTTTTTCAAATCTCTCTCTTTCTCTCTCGAAATTAAGCAAACTTGTTGGAGAGACATAACGAAGTAGGCGGTTCCTGTTTTCTTTGCAGGATAGTGATGAGAAGAGAAAAGAAAAAGTCTTGAAGAGTTTAGAGGAGAAAATTAGAAAAAGACATTAAGAGTGCGTTTGTTTTGCTTACTTTCCTGGAAAAGTAATAGGATGGAAACACTCTCCATCGTTTGTTTTGATAATTTTAGATGGAAAAATGATTTTAAGGGCACCTACTTTCCTTGCTAGATGGGAGAATACTTTCCCACATGGGGGGTAGGGAAAGTTTTTTCTTACCCATGGAAAGTGTAAATTTCATTAAAATTGAATTATTTTCCAAGGAAAATGCTAATAAACCAAATCATTGAAAGTACTCTCCATGGAATTTAATTGTTACTTTCCCTAGAGTTACTTTCCCTGGAATCACTCTCCCAAGAATCACTCTCCTATGGAGAGTTATTTCATGGAAAGCAACAAACGACCTCTAACTGGGTGTTGGATAAACATGATGTATTTTAGAGGTTAATTGATAACTAACTTGTGTGATAATTTTAATTTATAAATTCTGAAATTACGTTAATTAGTATAAAATATTTTTAATCTAAAATTACGTTTACTAAATTGTGTAACTTCCATTAGTGGATAATGTAGTTAGTGGATATCATGAAGAAGTTTTATGGATAACCAACTTTCTAGATAACAATTTTTTATTTAAATGTAATGATTTTCAAATATTTTATTTGTGAGTTATTGAGTTTGCTTCCGAATTAACTCGTGAGACAAACTCAGAGACTCACGTTATAATTAGTATAGATAACTTCTCTTCACATTAGAATTAGAAATTTAGAACTAGAATTAGTGGAATAACATAATCCATCCTGGAATCCATATTGCAATAGTCGGATTAGGATATGAGGATAGCCATACAGCAAAAATTAACGAACACAAACCAAAGTTAGTACTTTTTTCTTATGATCCTTCATTTCCTTTGTCAGTTGCCATAGCCACGACACCTTCCTTACCTCAGACTCTGTCTTGTTTCTCTGTTCGCTCTCTGTTTCTCTGTTTTTTGATTTTTGGAATTTTATTTCTTCCTTCAACAATGGCGAGCAGATACTGGATGGTGTCTCTTCCGGTTCAGAACTCAGCCTCCAGTCTTTGGAATAATTTACAAGACCAAATCTCCAAGCATTCCTTCGACACTCCTCTTTACAGGGTATTTTTCTCTTTTTCTTTTTCTTGATTAGATTTGATTTTTCTTTCTTTCTATTGAATTCTCTTTTGTAATTCAATTCATTTTTGCAGTTCAATATACCCAATCTCCGTGTTGGAACTCTCGATTCTCTCCTTGCTCTCAGCGATGATCTCTTGAAAGTAATTTCCTCTTTTTCCTTGCTTTAATTCTTATTCAAATCCCAATTTCTGTTCTTTCTGCTTTTTATTGATCAAATTCCATTGCTTCTTAGTTCTGATTATTTGCTTGTGGTTTACTCTGAAGTACTGAAATTTAAGAAATTCATCAACTTTGCACTGTTCCTTTGATTTATGCAACTGAAAGCTTATGCCTTTAGATTAGTTTAGAACATTTTTAACAGAAATTAAGAGAATTTATTTATGGAATTGATTTTGGGTTTTCTTTTTTCATTATTTGGATGAATGTCTAGTCAAATAGCTTTATTGAAGGAGTATCTCACAAGATCAGGAGGCAGATCGAGGAATTGGAGAGGGTTTCTGGATCAGAGAGCAATGCTCTCACTGTTGATGGACAGCCCATTGATTCTTATCTAACCAGGTAACAGTTTTTGCTAACTCTGCTGAGTGAAAATGACATTAAGTATGGATCTCACTGGATGTTATGTATTTTTTTTTTTTCTTCTTAATACGAGTTGGTTTTTGATGATAAGATGGCAGGTTTGTTTGGGATGAAGCAAAGTATCCCACAATGTCCCCCTTGAGGGAAATTGTTAATGGTATCCATCATCAAGTGGCAAAGATTGAGGATGATCTCAAGGTAGAGTTCCTTCACTGCATTTCCTGATCTATGAACTTGTATACATGTTAATAATCTGACTTGTATCGGTTGAATGGAGAGTTGTGTTTTAACATGTTGTTTATGTTAGGTTCGTGTTGCTGAGTATAACACTATGCGTGGTCAACTTAATGCCATAAACAGAAAGCAAAGTGGAAGGTGAGTATTACTTTAGCTTTGATTGTGCTGAATATGCAGGAATATCTCATTTTAGTCGCTGATCAAATTCTGCCTATTCTAGTTTGGCTGTCCGTGATCTTTCTAACCTTGTGAAGCCAGAAGATATCATTACTTCGGAACACTTAGTGACTCTCCTTGCTATTGTTCCTAAGTATTCACAGAAGGATTGGCTGTCCAGCTATGAAACATTGACTACCTATGTGGTAAGCAATATCATTCTTGGTTCAAAGTTGTACTTTAGCTGTCAATTAACTGATGCTTGTGGTATAGAACACAAGCTTGACAGAGTAGTTATTCTTCTTGTGATGTTGAAGTCTCTCTAATAGCTGAACCTTCTGATTTATATTTCTTTGATGACAGCAAACTGTGTGCATTAGTTGTAGCTTACTATTCTACAAATATTTCTTGTATTGATTATAGCAGTGACTATGTGTATCAGCAATTTATTCATAGTCATTAAACTTGATTATTTTTGGTTGAGGGCATTCTGAGTAAAGGAGCTATGTGTTTTCAGGTCCCTAGGTCCTCAAAGAAGTTATATGAAGATAATGAATATGCTCTTTACACTGTCACATTATTTGGCCGTGTTGCAGACAATTTCAGAGTTAGTGCACGTGAAAAAGGCTTCCAAGTGAGTGCATTCTATAGTTGCAATTGCATTTTCTATTTGGGTGTCATTTATTCTGGCACTCTGATGCATGAAGTTTTTATCTTTAATTTTACAAATGTTTTAACTCTGCTGGAGAATGTCTTCAGATTCGTGATTTTGAATATAGTCCCGAGGCACAAGAGAGTCGGAAGCAGGAACTTGACAAATTGATACAAGACCAAGATAACTTACGAAGCTCCCTTTTGCAATGGTGCTATACTAGTTATGGAGAGGTATTTGATGTTTCCTTTTCATTTCTTGTGAAATCCCTCAAGTCTAGCTATACTCTTGAACTGCTTTTTGAATGAGTTGCTTACATGTAGGTTTTTAGCTCCTGGATGCACTTTTGTGCTGTGCGTGTCTTTGCCGAGAGCATTCTAAGATATGGATTGCCTCCATCTTTCCTGGTAACTTTTACTCTCTGATGTCTACAATTGATTGGGAACCAACATTTTCTCAACAACTAAGGTGCTGGTTTTGAACTGCTTTCAGGCATGTGTTTTAGCTCCATCTGTGAAGGGCGAGAAGAAAGTGCGTTCCATCCTTGAAGGATTATGCGATAGTGCAAACAGGTAGGTCAAATAGGCTCTAATTTTATTTTGTGTTATAAAATTTATGTAACCACTCTGAAGAAGGTATAATTGTCATGGCAGCATTGTGCAATTCTGGCTGACTAAGATGCATAAATAAACTGAAAAATCACTGCTCGAATTTCCTACTTTTTGCATTATTTTGTGAAAAGGAAAGTTTTCTGATATAGTTAACTGGAGATAGTGTTGAAATGAGTTATTTTAAACACATTCTCTATATGTCTAACAATGGGTATGAATCTCGAACCTACCAAATTTATCAAACACCATTCTGAAATTGAGAACTTCTAATTTGCTCATCCTGGAAAAAAGTTGCCTGATTGTCTTACTATGTTTTGTTTCCTACGTTACTTGATTTAACACTGATGCTAATCCTCCTTAAAATGCAGCACATACTGGAAGACTGAAGATGAAGGTGGAGCAATGGCTGGTTTAGGAGGAGATGCCGATGCCCATCCCTATGTCTCCTTCACGATCAACATTGCTTGATGGAAAACCAAGTCTTTAGTAGCTTTGCCTGTTCTAAATTCCAAGCATATTCATCAAGACAACAATAACAATAAGTGTTTGAAATATTTTGTATTAGGTTTTAATCGTTCAATTTCTTTAGTTATTTATGGACATTATCAGCTTAGGGAGCTGCGTTTGAAGGTTTTGTGGAATATAGTGGAGATGAACCTTGTAGGGAAAGCTGTCTGAAACTTTTGTATCCTAAAAAACTATGAGGTTTCAATTCGTTTTCTATTTTCAATTTTAACGAGCAGTAATAATATTGGGGCTACACCTGTGATTTTTATATGCACCATGATTGTTTACACTCTTTCAAAAGAAAGCATCTTTTCGTCTTTGAATTTGTTTTCCCTCTGAGCATTCAGTAGAGGCCGCTGAAAAGAAATGGCATATCTTAATTGAGAATAGAATTCAAAGATCTATCAATAGGCCCAGTCTCCATTAGCGATAGGAATCAGATTAAATCCAAATGTTAAAAAAAAAAAAAAAAAAAAAAAAAAAAAAGCATTGTTCAATTATGCCATAGGAACTAAACTCTAGTAGTAGTAACTAACCAGACGTAATCCAGGAGATCCAGAGACAAAAATGGAAAGATTAATTAATAAGCCTATTTAAAAAAAGAAACAATGAAATATAATGAGAATTAAAGGAGTAAAAAACAAAAGGCATAATTCCATGCCCTGAAAGCCGATAAACTTTAAAGTTAATATAACCCCCCATGTGCTCACTATTTTTCAGCTGCAGCTGCAGGGGGAATTGCTCTTCAAATGAAAATTCATATATGATGATCTAACTACAAAAAAAATAGTCTCCAGAGAGTTTGGAGGATGAGACCAAAACCATCCTCCCGACAAAACCAACGGTACGGTAGTCAAAACAAAAGAGTGGGCATAAGTTCTGAATGCAAAAGAATACTTTTCATCAGCTTGACAACCATTCAAGCAATTTCCCAACAATCCTATGTTTATTTTATCCCCTATGAAAAAGGTTTTGAAAAGCCTATTAGAACAACAAAACTAACTTAGTTGAATCTTCTTCCAACATTTTATGCCTTTGCAAGATCAGCAGTAGTAGCAGGTGGGGCAGCAGGAGCACCACCAGTGGTTGGCCTGAAAGATAGCAAAAAAACCAATTTGCATAAACTAAATGACATCAAAATCCCATATTAACATTGAACTGATGCTTGTATAAAACTATGGTTGGAAGAACTTACAGTCCCACAAAGACTTTGAAAGCATCATAGATACCCCATTGAGCTCCAGTTAGTGTTCCAATCATGACAATACGGAGGGGAAGCCCACGGGTAAATAGACCCCATAAACCAAGCTTCTTCACAGCCTGAATAGCCAAAAGATTGTAGGATCAAGGTTAAGTAAAGATGGCTTAAATTTAAGACAAAAATTAATCATCTAAGGTTAAGAACTTACATCACCAACGGTTGCCCCTTTCGCATTGTTGAGGAAAGAGACAAGGTTGTCAGCAGGATGAGAAACAATGGCACAGAAGACACCAGCAATGTAACCACCGGCAAAACTAACACCAAGCTGCAGAGATTTGCTGCATTGATCCTTTGGAGTGGGGATACCATACTTATAGATCATCTCAACAATGGTCTCAAAAGAAGCAAACTTCATCATGGTATCTGAAATAAAGGAAGAATGTCAGACAACCTTTAACTTTGATATAATTAACAAAAATTCCGAAAGAAAAGGTGGAAAAAAAAATGAGGGGAAGAGAAGAAGGAAGCACAAAACATTTCTGGATCCTAAGCAATGAGGAGTGATGAAAGATGGACCAGAACTAGCAAATTTACACATTGAACTTACATGGAATCTGGCGGCCCCAAAGTGGAACAATACCCTTGTACAATCTGCAAAGGAGAAATGTTAGAAATTTCATTCTCACAAAGAGGACCATGCATCAATTAGACAAAAAATAGAAGAGTCTGAGAAGCATACCCAGAAACACCTTCAGATTTCACAAACTTGGGGAAACCATCTGACATACCCCTAGCAAAACCGGGCTGGGTTTGGACCCTGACCTTGACTGCCTCAAAGGGGCAAAGTGCAACATCAGCAATCACCTCAGCAGATGCAGAACCAGCAAGATAGATCAGGGTCTTGTACTTAGCAAAATATTCAGGTCCAACAAGGTCAGAGTAATACTTCTTGAAGAACTCATAGAATCCAAACTTGCAGGCACCCTGTGCGCTGTAACCCAGAAGGGTAGGAACCCAACCACGGAAGAAGCCTCTTACTCCTTGCTCCTTCAGAAGAACTCCAAAACCAGATGAGATACTTTTGTACTTGGCAGGGTCGATCTGCAATACAACAATCCAGATGTCAATTCAGATCCTCAACCATGTCAAATACCAGATTGCTAACAGGTAAACAATTCCATAGAGCAAAATTCATAGTTCAGTTATAAAATCAATCTTTCTATAGTGAATAATTGTGAGGTTTCATTATAGACTAACTAGTATTAGAACAAAAACAGAGCAGATATTAACTGCAAGGAATAGAACAAGTATTCATATAACAAAACTTTGCAACTTAAATTTTGGCAAATCTTTCTACAAAACATATGCAATTCTAAGTAAGTAATTAACATGATGCACAAAATAAATCAAGTAGAAGTAGCTACTACAAGATGAAGACCCAAGAGCGAGAGCTTTTGACGATCTCAAAGCATAAGCAAAGTGATTTAGGATTTACGTAATTCTATAAATGAAATAGTACAGATCAAACAGAAGCATCTATTACAAGATAAAGGCTAAAGTGCGAGATAGTTTGACAGGAATATCAAATCTCAAAGTGCAATAAGTGAATATAATACTACGTACTTCTTTTATAAATCAAAAAGCAAACATATATGGCATCAAAATTGAAGAACCGAGACTTAAGTCTTCAATAGCGGCGAGTGACAGTGATATATTTACGGAAATGAACCAGTAACAAACCTAAGCATAGATCTAAAGCAACAGCTCGGTCAAGAAAATTTCTAAAAAGAGTAATACGCTTAGCTCAGATCTATTATCAAACACTATAAAATACTCCTCAACTTAAAAGAAGATAATAAAAAAGGAGAGACAGATCTGAATACCTGCATATTACACTTGACGAGGTCAAGAGGAGTAACCGCCATGTGAGTGAGACCACAGCTAAGGATACCACCGAAGGTACAAGCAGCATAGAACTCAGCCGAGTACATCTCGATCTTCTTGCCAGGCTCATTTGGCGAAGGGATCATGAACGACCTCGACTTGATCGACGGCGAGGATACAGCTGCCGGAGCATCGGCGAAGGCAGAGTTGGTGGTGGTGGTGTTGGCGTTGAGGAGTCGATCGAGTGAGAATGACTTAGCAGAGGAAGAGTAGAGGAAGCTCGGAATTAGGGATTGCTTGGAAGAATCGGAAATCAAAGCCATTGCTGCCGGAAATGGAAGCGAGAGAAAATGAAGCGAAGGGAAAAGATGGGATTTTTTTAGGGGATTCCCTTTTGCCTATCTCTCGCTGCCAAATGCTGTGTTAGAGAGCTGGCATTTCCCGTTTTATTGCGCAAAGGAAAAACAAAAGAAAAGGAAAGGAAAACCCTCGCGTGAATTATACGAACCTTACCAAATTGACCATTTTTGACACTGTTAATTACGAAAATGACACTTGCGTTGCGTCAACCATTTTTTAGTTTTTCCCCCCGAGGCTGGTTATGGCTGGCGTTAGCTGGGCATGAGCCTTGCTTCTCATTGGGCCAGGCTGACGGCGGCACCTCCAACAAATTCCCGAAAATTAAAAAAGAAAATATATTCCTAAACTATCATCTTTTGGTACGTCAAATGAAAATCTATAACTCTTGACAAAATAATATAATTAAACTTCTTTTTTCTTTTCTGTTTTAAATTTTAATATATTTATTTATTTATTTATTCAGAATCTCTTAAAATATTGATTAATGGTGTGGTTAGACTTGTAATTATGTGGCATTAACAATGATAGAAAGGTAATTTAATTACTACTATATAGGGAAGGTGGGTAATGTAGGACTATGGTGGTAGCCACCGATGGCATATTCCTTCACATATTATCATGGGAATACCAGCTTGTTGTTAATTTTTTTTTTTGGAAATCGTTGTTAATTAGAAACTCGATTTTCATTTTATTCTTCTAAAAGAGGAAAGTCTTAAATTTGATTCTGTTTTGAGTAAATACTAAGACAATACTTCCAACAATATAATAACACTATAGTTACTACTAGTATTTACTAATAATGGGATTTTAATGATAAGAACTTGATGATTATGTACATTAGTATAATTATCCTTGTTTTTATAAGGTTAGAATTGTGATTAATATATGGAAAGAGTTTCAACTTGAGTTATATACCAATGCCTTCTCGTGAATGAAATTATGAAAATTGTTAATTGTAGATAAAATTTTAAAGCATAAATGAAATTTATTTACTTTTACTCTTTTAAAATTCTCTTTTTTTGTTCTTTTTAAATTTTCTCGTAAATGATTTCAGTTTGGGCCTTTTGGGTGGCTAAATTGAAAAAATTACTACTAAGTTATTATTTGCACGTATATTATTTATTCATCTGTTAAACATTTTTAATAGGGATAATATAGTTCAATGGGTGAAATGCATGTTTTACAAATTTCGGTGGGTCAATTTACGAAATATCACTCAAATTTTCAATTTTTACAAGGCATATAGAATAATTTTTCCAAAGTTGAGTTCAGTGGGGTCAAATCCGCCACTGTATTCCTTCTGCTTGTTATACGGCTTAATGAGCAAAAAGGTCCCTGAACTTACACCGAACCGTCAAATAAGCCCCTGAACTTTTAAAAAAAGCCAAATAAGCCCCTGAACTCTTAAAAAAAGTCAAATAAGCCCTATTGGCAAGGCTAAATGCTCAAATAAGGACTAAACATTTTAAAATTTTCTCAAATAAGGATCAAAATACACAAGGCTGAGCGTGTCCAAGCCTCCGTGAGCGTTTTGGATGAGAGCCTTAGTGCTCAGAGGAACGGGATTTTGGGCTTGCTCTCAAGGTATTTGAAGCCGATCGTTCAAACTTCAAGGTATTTGAAGCCGGTCGTTCAAAGCCTGTTTCTACATTCTGCATGCATGCATGTTGTTTTTTTCTTAGATGTTTAGGTTGGTTTATAAAGTTGTTGTTTTTCTCGTTGTAGGATGGCGGGCAAAGGAAAAGGAATTCTGCAACACCATCAAATTGTTCTCGAGTTTGAAGCCATCCCTGAAGAGAACCAGAAGAAGCTTCGAGATGGTGCATTTTATGAAATACTCAAGTCTAGTCAGGTAAAACAAATCCAAATTTTCATTTCTTTTTCCTTTTTTTGTTTTTTTGGAGGTTTTAATTTTGAAAAATTCCTTAATTATGTTTTGGTTGAAATTTTGAAAGGTTTTGCTTGCCAAATAATTCTGTCGCCCTCCATTGGAATTTCATGCACTATATTAGAGAAACGTAGGGTTTTCTGATACCCATTAGATAATGGAAGCTTTAAATGCGTTTTATTGCACCCATTTTTTGAAATTTGAAAGCTTGTAAATTGTAGAGCAAATCAAACCAAGCTATATATACGCAACGGCAAATATCAAACAATTTATTTCACCTCATTAAAAGGAATGCATTTGAAATTAAGAAAGAATCTCCTTTATAAGAGGGAGGAGTGAAGAATCGGAGAATTTCAAAGTTCTTAACGTGTTTCTTTTGCTTTTGTTTACATCTCTTTCTCTTCCTTTAAACCCAAAAATCATCAAATTTTCATTGCTTTGACAACACCAAGTCACCATTCACCAACACATTGGTTCAATGGATAACAATGCAGCAGCTTCTTCTTGGCCTGCAGGTCTCCGGCAACAGTCCCAATGGCTTCACATTCAAACAACTCTATCGGGTCAGTAAAACCAATCCATCCCCATTTTCCATATTGATATTTCTTCTCCTTTTCTTTTCTTCTTTGCAAATGCTGAACTTTGAGTTTCAAATTAAAATGCTTCAACCCTGTATGTTTTGCATGTTTCGTTCTTCAAAACTTGAGTCTTAACTCCTACAAAGCATCTGCAGATTTGGAAGGGAAAATGAAGGCTGTGATGACCCTTTTGGAGCAAGATAACAGTTCAGCATGCCAGAAGGCTGACATTTCCTTTAACAGGAAATCAGAAGTTGTGCGGATGTTGGGAGAGGTGAACAGATCATACAGTTCTTTAGTAGAAAAGTATGATCAGCTGATGTCGAAATCACAAAGTTTACCTCGTTCTGGGTCTTCATCAATGTCGAACTCTAGAGATATCCAACAGACTATCAATCAGGGAAGAGTTGTGGAATCCTCTGATGATCCCATAACGGAGGCTTCTGATTCTTGCCCAGAATCTGTTGTTGATGATCCTGATTTTGAACACTATAGTTCTAGCTTTGAGTACCTGAACAAGTTAGCTGATGATCTAACACTAACAGAACAATGCAGCATGTCTTTCAATAGAAAACCTGAAGAAACCAACAGGGGATTTTTGGATGAAGAGGATTTTACTTCGAAGATAAATGGGTTTCGAAGATTTAAGCCTAAAGCTGCAGAGTTCCGAAAGTGCAGTTCTGAAAGGGAGAATATTCAGTTTCAATTCACCAAGCTCATGGAGGAGAATCTGCGCCAGCAAGCAGAATTGCTGAGAAGGAATGAGGAGAAGAGAGAAACCATAAAGGAGCTAAGGCTACAGCTTGAATACTTAAAGAGTGAGAACAGAACCCTGCAGAAATGTCTCGGTTGCTCAAAAATGGGTGTGAAGCGCAGCCATTCTCAGACATCAAGATCTAAAGGACTAATTTTCGGCAAGTTCTTCAGCGGAGGTTGTTCATGAACTTTTATTTCTGTTGACAATTGACTTTTTCCACTTCTATCAAGTTGCAAGCAGTTTATTAATCAACAAAACTAAATCGAATCATCCATAACAATGATGTTGTGATGCTCTGTATATCTTTGAGAATAAAACTTCACAATGCCATTCTAGAAATCGGCAGAGTAATCTCTGACTTTTCTTAAAACTGTATGCCTACTACACTGCAAGATAGTCTTCTAGAGACCTCATGACAGGATTGATATAGTACTTAAAATTTTATAAGTTCATAGAACAAACCATAAGCTGTCAGCAGATGCTTGGTTCTCTTGTTGCTTATGAATATAACTGTTTAGCTATATCTAAATAACTATTCTGTCAAACAAATCACCATTTCAGTAGGTAATTACCTCAGCTGAACTCACACTTTTAGAAGGTGATGTATCATTCAACAACCAATGGTGAGGCAAATTAGATACCAAATTATCAAGCCTTGTCAGTAAAGCATCTGAGAACCAGTTTCAGACTTAAAATAAAATAATTTGAGATTTCTCACATCCCAAATCATTTAGAAAACCAAGATAAACACCTTGTCAATCAAGTCAAAGGTGCCATGAAGCTCACAGTTGACATCTTTTTCTAATCACCAATAATCTCTGCAAGAACAGAATCCATCCTTGAAATGGTGAAATCTCTTTGAATCTCTTACTACAATTTCCCGATCAACAATCTTTGAGATCAACTTAATGAAAGAATGACAGTCCCCACAAATTCTCGGATTCTTAATAACGTGGATTAATGCACCAGGAACTGTATGCATGATTGCAAATACAACAGCCAACTTCTCACTATGAACCCGCAAGGTCAATCCCTTCTCTTCCTCATCCACATCATGGATAACTGGTGTCGTATTCGATACATAACCTACTTCTTGCAGCTTCACATATAACTCTTCCAGATGCTCATATATCTTCTCATGTTGTGGATGCTCTTTATCTCCAACCAAGAAAACATGAACCTTACCTTTCAGTTCAACCAAACTGAATCCAGGTGGTTTTGTCAGTCCACGATCTTTCATAAGAAGTCTCATTCTCTCAACATCCTCCCACCTTCCAGCATCAGCATATATGTTAGCAAGTAAGACATAGTACCCACAATTTTTTGAGTCTAATACAAACAATTTATTGGCAGAAATCTCCGCAAGCTCCACATTCTTGTGAATCCTACAAGCCGCAAGAAGTGAACCCCAGATTACAAAATCAGGTGTAACCTTCATTTGGTTGATCAAGTTGTAAGCATGATTGAGATATCCAGCTCGTCCGAGAAGATCAACCATGCAACCATAATGTTCCAACCCAGGTTCTACATCAAACTGATCCTTCATTGAATTAAACCAATGCCAACCCTCTTGTACCAAACCAGCATGACTACAAGCTGCAAGAACTGACACAAAGGTTATGTAATTAGGTCTGACCCCAGCTCTTATCATCTTGTAGAAGACCTCTAAAGCTTCTCTGGCATGACCATGCATTCCATAACCAGCAATTAAGGCAGTCCATGACCTAACATTTTTTGCTTTTATGCTACAAAATGCCTCCCTTGCCATTTCAACTCTTCCGCATTTGCAATACATGTCAACAATAGAAGTCCCCACAATCACATCTTCATCCAAACCCTTCTTTATAACCTATACAAAAACACAAATCCCAGACCTTATTAAGTAGTTGAACTTTACAAAATCATAATATGAAGGTTTAAGAGATTAATTACACTAACAAAGTAAAGGAACTATAATTAGTACCTGATTATGTATACATTTCCCAGCTTGCAAAGCCCCCGAATGAGAACAAGCTAACAACACAGTAGAAAGTGTAACGGCATTGTAGTCAACATTATTATCCCTTACCATTCCATGAAAAACCTCCCAAGCTTCATTTGACAATCCATTTTGTGCATAAACAGCAATCATAGAATTCCATGAAACCACATCCTTTTCAACCATGGCATCAAACACTTTCCTAGACAGACCCAAATCCCCTTTTTTGGCATAAGCATCTAACAATGTATTTCCAACAGCCACTTCTCCTTCAAATCCCTTCTTTATAATCATTCCATGATACACTTCACTTGCTCCTTTCACCGGAACACGAGAACAAGCTGAAAGAACAGAACCAACAGCCACTGAATCAATAAACAATGGTTCATCTGCAACACTTTCATCGTTTTCATTTTCCTGAACCAAGAGCTCTTTAAAAAGCAATAAAGCTTGGTAGGCACTATTGTTTTGGACATACCCACTGATCATAGAAGTCCAAGATACAATATTTCCTTGAGGAATTTGATCGAATACGATGCGGGCGTCCCTCAGCTGCCCACATTTTGAATACATATCAATCAAAGCTGACGATACAAAGAGGTCAGAGTCATAGCCAAAGATTAAAGCTTGTTGATGGGTTTGTTTGCCGGAGTTAAGGTCAAGTAAAGCGGCGCAAGACTTGATAGCGCAAGGGAAAGTGGAGCGGTTTGGTTTAAGAGAAAGCTTGCGCATTGAATAGAACGCTCGGAGAGCTTCGGCTGAGTCGCCGCCGCGAGCTAACTCGGCGATAATTGAGTTCCAAGAGGAAACTTTGGACTTGTCTACGTATTTGCCGAACCATGTTGTGAGATTGGACTTCGTCGAGTAGCAATGTCTGAAAGGAAGAAGCTTGGTGAATGCTGAACTTGAATTTGGAATCTTCATTCATTCCCTTTTGGATTCGCCTTAAAAATTTTCACCTTACAGTGATGTCTCGTCTTTCTTCTTTTTCTTCCTTTTTGCCTTTTAAATAAAGTAATTAAAAAAACGTTTTTTTTTAAGTACAAATTTATGAAAGATTTTGCCCTTTTTATTTTTTTCCCTTTTTTTTGAAGGAGGACATCTCACATTTGTTAACTTATTTTATGAATGAATTCATGCACCTTTTTACTAAAAAAAAAAAAAGACATCTCACATACTATAATAAAATAATTAACTTAATCATTTTGGTTAATTATTTATAGTAATTTTCACCAAAAAAAATTATTTATAGTAACAAAATCCAAAAAACATGAAAATATGGCATGTAAGCAATTAAATGGAAATGGAAGCAATTTATTGATCAAGTAATTACAAGCATCTCTAAAAAAAAAAAAGGCAGAGTGAAAAAATTATTACTTAAACAGTAGAGATTAATCTGATTACAAGAAATGTAAAGAGTTGCAGAAGCATGACAATGGCAGCATTTGAGTTAGCTGAAGTGCAGGAACTCTTGCCAACAAATTCCCCTGAGCTTGGAATTGGAGCAAATGCTTCTGAATCAGGAGGAACAGCTGAACTTGTTGTAGGCCACTGTGGGGGAGATTGAGAAGGGAAAAATGAAGACATATTTGGTGCATTCACAGATGGGAAAACAGCTGGGGAAGCTGAAATTGCAGGCTCATTTCTGACACCTTGCAAATTAGCTAAGAAAATGAACATGGGAATGGCAGCAGCAGCAGAAAAAAACTTGGTAATGGTAGCCATGGAAGATGAATGTCTCAAGAGTTTGGAGCTGTTTTTGAAGTTTGGGTATTGAAGGATAAGATATATGTAATTGAATTTTCACGAGATATATAACTATGGCAGTTTAAATAGTTACTGAGACATGTGTTGCTATTTATTAAAGCCTCTCTTGGATCTTGCTGCTTCTCTTTGATTTGTCTGGTTTTGTGGTAAGAACAGTAATAGATTCTCTTCCTATGTGTCTGTCGGCGGATGAATTGCCTGGCACATGATTGAGGCCATGGATTTTTGTCAAAAAAGAGGTCTCAAACTTTTTTTTTTTGGCTGTTATCCATGTGATGATGTGAACCAGTTGTAGGGTATGTCCTTCCATAACTATCAATGTTCCAAAGTAAATATTGAAAGCTTGATGTTTCTAAATTTTCATCTACCAAGGAAGCAAGAATCTGAAATCTTCAAAACCAACTTCTATTTTGGTAGTTGAATGAGCAAAATTGAACTCAGACATTTTGTAATTTGATCAATAAACAAAGTACAAAGAGAATTTCTATATATATAAACAACTTCTTGTTATCCCAGTGCAAGAATTACATTAATTCACTCTATAAAATCAACTGTCATAAAAGAAAAAAAAACACTACAAATCAAAAGAATCACCCAATACAATGATCCAGTTTCCAAAAGAATTCTTGTCTCCTTGGAATTTGATGAATTTGATGAAATAAATATATTGAAAATTTGAATGCTACAACATATGTGGAAGAATCACGAGCGACAGCATGAATTGCAGGATACAACTTCGGATGAACGAATCATAGTAGAGACATATTCTAGCCATCATTTAACGGTTCACTTTTCTGCTTTAGAATACTAAGAAGTTTCAATCTCCAACTAAAGAAGCCTAAGATGTGCAGTATCATTCAACCGTTTAATCTGCCACCCTGTTTTCCATGAATGCTGTAATACAGTCACAGAAGAATCTTCTATGCAGATCTTATGTGACATTACAGGGCTGCAGTCAAGGAGGCCTGTAATGAGACACTTAATTGGCAGGGAATGAGTAAAAACACCAACAGAAGTGGAGGCAGATGAGGTGGAGGGGGAAGAGGAACCCCTGACATTCAAATCATGAAGGTCAGGCTGATGATTGACTTCCCGAGGAGACATTTCATCATCAGCATCATGTTCACCAATATTCGACACAAATTGTAGCCTGCTCTTACCAGACTTCTTCCTTGATATCCCAGGTCGCTGCCTTTGAAGCATATCCCAGTGGGATGATTGAAGAGAGGGTACATCTCTATCATGAACTGAGTTGGTTAGAGCATGGGTATTATGGTGTGTAAATCCTTGACTATCATTTTGGTGCAGGGAAAAATCAGATCTCAACTTTTCAGGAAGCCCTAGGACTGTCCCATTCAAGAATTGAACCATTCGAAATTCCAGTTGCCTGAGTGATTCTCCAGAAGGCGCACAAAAATCAGGCTGATATCTTTCAATTAGACTCAAAACTTCAGGTGTATATATTTCTGATCGATGGCACCCCTCCCAGTGCCCCATATTCAGGTCCATTAGTGCATCTGAGGATTGTATCTGTGCATCTGCAAAATTCATCTCCTGCATGATTTTAAAGGATAGGCAAATGTAGTGGATTCAATATCTAAGTTGGAAATGCATCAACTCCCTCTAAGAAAACAAATACATGGGCCATGTATAAGCAATCATTTAAGCCAACAATCACCAACTATATTACCACTACTAGAAAAAAGGCAACAGTAGACTCAGATCAAGGTCTTACTACATAAGAATAATTGCCTTTCCCTTGACAACTTGATTACCAATAGGCTATTAACAACAACCAAAGCCTTTCAGAAATGAGGGTTAAAGTTACTAACAAATTGGTCAAGCATACAGGTAGAAAAGCTTGCCACTAAGAGATATTATTGAGACGATTATCATATTGATACAGGGCTAAATACAGACAGTAGAAGTTTATCACTAGTCTAACCATCTAAATGTTAAGTTGGTTCAATAATGAAGGTTGATTTTTTTGACTAAATCTACACTTGCTTTCTCTTCGGCATAGGATATTTGACCAATAATAGCACAGTGGTACTAGATCACTAAATGTTCAGGCTAAGCTGAGAGCAGTGTACAGTTAACTTCATGAGTAACATGATCAGTAAAATTCCCTCCAAGGAAACTGAGACAATATGTTTCTCGATGATGGCATTAACATATATAGCTTTCTTCCACATTTCACCACTAAATTAACTTGGTGTAAGTTTCATTTAGTTTTCTCGTTATCGTAACAGGACACATCTAAACATAGTTTCCATCTCCACAGAGGGCATCCCAAGTTTAACACACTACTGATAAAGAATGACTTTATGACATGCATGAGGAAGAAACTCACACGCATTTGCTATAATGAACTCAACCTTTATCAACTATACACACAACTCTGTCTCAATCTCATATTCTTACCCGCTTAGTGTCTACTACTCCAAATGAAAACACGAAACACGAAAATGAAGAAATCAAAGAACGATACAGGTTCATATGAAGTTACGAGACGCAAGGGCATCATCACCAGTTGCTCTAATCTAATTAATCACCCATTCCTAGCACATAACTCTCAGCCTGTTGTTTGATCATTGCAAGAACATTGTTACTGGCATCACATGTATTGAATATCATATACTAACCTAAATCTACTCTTTTCATCCTCATACAAGCCAAATTGTCATCTAAATCAAGGCCACTGGGCAGACAATTTCCAACTATAACTACTTAGTTCAATGGCTTATAGTTTTCCCAACTCAAATGAATTGCTCCGAACTCCTAAGCTTCCTGATCCATATTCAAGAGGGCAAAAACTAGAATCTGGAATTCTAATCCTAATTCCCATTTCAGTACCTATTGTTACTATCTCTAAGCTTAACATGGAGGGCACTTATACAAAAGCCCCAATTGTTGCTGAATGGATAATTAACAATCAAAGATCAAATGTTTATCCAAATTGACAATTCCAGTAGGCTCTCAAACTTCAATTTCCTTCATTCATTTAAGAAGAATCAATAATTAAAAAGGATGGGAAAGAGAAGGCCTTTTTACCTGACAAACAGAAAGAGCCGTCGATCTAGCCCGATCCAAGGGAGAGCAATAAACGGCATTAAACCTGATTCCTTGAGAATTCAAGAAGACAGCCAATGCCCTGGCTTGCCGCTTCCCATTAGACGTTAAGGCGGCTCCGTCGCATCTTCCACCCACGATATCGGGCCTCAAATTCAACTCACACTCTCCATGGCTTATCAAATAAACCTCACTAACCATCCGATCATCATCCAAGGAGGAATAACTTCGTGAGAAAACCGGCGGCGGAGGCAGCGGAGGAGGAGGAGCCAGAACGTTATAAGGGTCCCAGACTTTTATTGAAGGGCCTATCCTAGGAGTGCCCAATGAAGACAACTGAGGAGACAGAGGGGACGCTGATGCGTAACAGGGTAACATCTCGGGTTCCTGTTCGAGTACTTTCTTGACCAAGTGGTTGTTTTCGAGCTCCCTAATGTTGGGTTCTTCTTCATTATGGTCTTCTTCATCGTCATCGTCTTCTTCTTCTTCTTCCTCCTCTTCATCTTGGCTTTCTTCTTGGTCTTCTTCAACTAGTTGTGAGGATTGGTTGGAGCCCATTTTTGAAGGAGATTCGAAAATTGATTTTAAAGGAAGGAAAGGGAAGATTTAACGGAGGGAGTTGTCGAATTCAGGCAACACATTTTGATTTTGATCTCAAGACAATATAGTGGAGACTTATGCGTCTGTCGTGTTTTAAGCAAACAAAGATGAGATCTGAGTTTTAAAAAAAAACTTGTATAAATTATGTATAGATATAACATTATACTTTATATGTTTACACCTAGATAGAATTACTTTTAGTTAATTACATTTAAATGAATTCTTTTTCAAAATAAAAAAGTTGCCTTTACTTACTTTAACCGGTGTCGAGCCCGTTTCCCTTCCTCCAAGTCTTCGTCTCTCTCCTTGGGGTTTCTCATCATAAAAAATGCAGATGATGGTATTCCTCCTTGAGATCTCATTTTTGAGGGTCTTCATTGGGCACTCCTCTGCTTGAGTTTCTGTAAGATTTACCACCCCACCATCATCATCACTTTACCCTGCTTTTCGTTTTCCAAGAACCTTGCAGCAGTTGCCTCCCATGGCTGTCAAAAGAAAGAAAATTAAAATGGGAAAATGCTACATGAAAAAAACATATAAAATGCAGATATTTGTTCTACATTTGGGAA
>AWWV01009590.1:0-20026 GCA_001974805.1 Corchorus capsularis | reverse complement strand
GGACAGTTGCTACCCTAACTAGGGGGGTTGAAAGCAGAATTCCACTTGAAAACCTCAGACTCTCTTATGGGGAAGACCACTGGACAATGCGAAGACGCTGGCCGACTACGGCATCAAAAAAGATTCGACTCTTCATCTTGATGGTCGATTACGCGGAGGTAGTAAAAATGGCATCTTTAAACTGATTTTATATGTTTTTTCATGTAGCATTTTCCCATTTTAATTTTCTTTCTTTTGACAGCCATGGGAGGCAACTGCTGCAAGGTTCTTGGAAAACGAAAAGCAGGGGAAAGTGATGATGATGATGGTGGGGTAAATCTTACAAAAACTCAAGGTGAAAGGCAAGGAACCCAAAATGAGACCCTCCAAGCAACCCACGAAGAATCCATGGTGAAATCCATGAAGAAATCTCTACAGGTTTTTGATCTAAGCACTGCCTTTTAGTTTCACTGATTTTATTTTATTTTTTTATTATTTTATTATTTTTTTATAATTAATCAATTTATATTAACTAGAAAGCCTATCTACAAGATGGTTTAGCTAAATTTCAACTGTTAGAGAAGGCTAAAGAAAGTTTACAGGATGGATATCATCATATCATAACAAGAATCAAAATTTATGAGAAGAATACTATAAGTCTAGAACTCAGGATTATTCACAGCCTCATTCTGAGCTACTACTTCTTCTCCTTCTGGTGCCTTTCCTTGTTTTGACAGTGATTTTTGCTTCAGTTTCATCTTTCGGTTGAGGTTGATTATTTATAGGAACTTTGGATGAATTTATTTGACTCAACTCTAGATTTCACCCTTAGGAGATGCCAGTTCTTCCTCAAGCTTCTTTGCTCGCTTTTCCAAACTCTGCCTTTCCTTGCCAAGTGTCATGACCATGTTATGAGCATGTTCCATGTTATCTCGGGCTTCTTTAGTTGCATTCTTTTGCTCTGTTAGTGTTTTGTAGAGCACCATTTTCTTGTCCTTGAGACTAGATATTTTAGCATTAGCACTTTCAGGATCTCTAGAAAGTTCCAATATATTTCGGTTCATCTCATCAAAAGACTTGGTAGCCTAGCCTCTTCCAGGTCTGTTTCAAGTGACTTTCTTGCTTCCTTGTCCTTCACAAATCTGCTTCTCCAGAGCTAGAAACCTCAGACTCAAGCTCTTTACAATGATCTCTTTACTGCTTTAGTTGCTTGGACAGATCAGAAACCTCACTTATGGACTTCACAATGTTTTCAACAGGAAGTTGGAGTTCTTCTTTCAGGTGTTCCTTTTCCTTGTTCAAATCTACAATAAGTGCTTTATTTTACTTACATCATTTAGAGCAAGCTCAAGCTTATTCCTTAGCTGGTGAATTTCTTTTTCTCTCTCCCCCAAAAGCTTAGAATCTGCTGCTGTCTTCTTTTCATAAGACAATTTCAAATCATTATAGCCCTCCTGAAGAGCACTGAATTCCTGCTTAGAGTTATCTCTTTCAACCATTAATGAATTCTCATCCTGGCATTTAGCTCATCAACCAGGGAATTTTTGGACAATTCTTTTTTCAATTTTTCAAGAATGGGCTTTTCCAAGTTCTTCCTTGGTTTGCTTGTAGGTAGTGCTCAAGTTCTTCAACTCTAATTCTTTTACAGCAACGGAAGAGTTGAGCTTTTGAATGTTCTCTTCCTTATCATTAAGCTCTGAAGTGAGCAAGTTAATTTTTTCTTGTAGTAAGTAAACTGAATCAAGTTTTTCCATCAGTTCTTCTTCAAGAGATCTTTTCTCTTCCCCTGCCTTGGTCAGGTTGTTTTGAAGACTGTCAATTTCAACTTTAAGCTTTTCAATCAGCCTCTTCTCATTTTTCAGTTCCTGCCCTATTGCTGAAAGCTGATTCTAGTCTATCCATTAAAGACATCTGTTCTTCCTTTGCCTCTTTGAGTTGCTTGGTTAGTCTTTCCTGTTCATCTAGCAGCTTTGATTCAAAGCCTTTCTTCATTGAAAATAATGCAGCTTCCTTTTCTTCTAATTTGATCTTCATCGATTCTATACTTTCATCAGCTGCTTTTTTCTCGTTCTGAACCAAAGCATAGAGTGCACGAAGTATTCCGAGGCCATTCAGTAGGGATATAAAGAAATTAGATGGGGAATCTCTCTTTGTTTCCCCTGGGTTTTTGGTTCTCCTCTGATTTGTTTAGGCCATTCATGACACTTGACCATTCCTGCTTGCTTTGTCTGTGTCTAAGCTCCTCATAAACAATAGACACCTTGTACTTGCTTTAGTTCCTCTGTTTTGGTAATGGTTGTTTCTGAGATTTTCTTTGAAGTCTGAAGTGTTTTGTTAAACTCATTAATGCCCTTACATACACACATCAATACACTCTCAAGACAAGTATATTTGAACACTTGTAGTCTTCATTACCTGGCAGATAGGGCATACTTCAATGAAACCTTCACAATCTTTACACAAGCACAAGTGTTTACATGGCAATAACAAGACAGAAACTTCCATACTTTTGCATGATCTACAATGAATCTGCTTCTTCATGGAGAATTGATTTCCAGAACCATCCAAAACATCCAGACAGTGATGGTTTGTATATGATGCTGCATCATCTACCTCACTTTCCCCACAGCCTTCCTTACCATGCATGGCACCTTGTTCCATGACCTGCTTCAAATTGCTCTTGAGAACATTAATTAACAACAGACTCATTGTACTTAGCTCTATAGTGCCAGGATTGAACTTCCAGGTTCACTTGCTTTATTTTCTCAACTAGCCCCTTGTTTTTGTGATTCATATTCTCTATTTCTAGCTGCTTGTCCTGCAATTTTCTACCAAATCCTTTCTCTATGGCATTTAGAAAAGAAATCATCTGTCTCTGTTTCAAATCTCTTCTGTCTTTTAAGATGTTTTCTTCCTGTTATACAAATACCATGTAAGATATGTATGTAAAAGATATCAAATGGTGGCATGCCAGAATGCTAGCTGGTTAGTATACTTAAATTATGAACCTTGTGAAATACTATAATGCATGTTTTCTTCCCCTTATCTTGAAGCATGTTGTTAATTTATCATTCTACTTGTGACATACTGTTTCACAAGCCTCAATGCATTTTGTTGGAAACATGTTGGGGCAAGGGAAGGAAAGGGGAAAAAAGAGAAATCTGCTTTTGAAATTTCCATTAGTTGATAGATAATGGTTTGTATTGTGGCATGTTTAGTCCCAAATGTGTGTTTTCATTTTAATGAGTTTATTCATCTTATTAACTAGGTCCACAACCATATTCGTTGACTCACGTCCGAGCTGCTACGAATTATTTTTAGCAAAGATTCTATTATTGGGTTTCTTGGTCATGTTCTGTTACTTTTGTAGGTTATAAACTCGAACTGGAGATTCAGCTGGGAATGTGAAGGTTGGTCGTTCTTTTGTTTGCTAAAGTTTTTACAGCCTAGATAGTAGTTAGGTTGCTCTATTAATCTACAATCTATTCATGTTGAAATGAGAATGTGTTGTTGAGAAGCCTCTCCTTCTCGCTCAATCCTTTAAATTTACAGTTGCATCATTTGTTGTGCAGTAACTTCTAATTAAAATATTTTCTTACTTTTGTTGTTCATGTTTTCAAAGCAGTGATGGAGAGGCTACAATCTTTGATGGTTTATTTTATGGTATAGGCAAGTGTGTCCTAAATGGCTTGCTTTTTCTTTAGACTAATCAATTGTAGTTTTTATTTTTGATGGTCAGTAGTATAATATGCTAGGTGTATGTTTTTAGTTTTGTTTAAGAGCAGAGTTAGCAGGCCCCTCAGATTTATACAATCATTTCGAGAACAAGTACAGGTGAGCTTCTCTGTTTTACTTTTTAAGTTTAGGATTAAAACAAAAGAGACAAGTTCATTGTCAGTTGCAGTCTCTTTTCTATCCATGTGCCCTTCCCATTTCTTAATTTAATTTGCTTTTAATAGTTTTTTTTTGCTCCTCATTTTAAGATTTTATAGCTTTTACATGTTGTTTTAAAGTCTCACTGATTTTTAAATTGGTTGCCTTGAAATCAAACTGAATTTCACCCTACAAGTATTTGTTTAAACTTTAAAACTAAACCTTAGTTACTCTTTTGATAACCTTATCAACTATAAAAACATAGTAGTTGCTTAATCAAGCTTCTTTTATTTGTCGTGCTCATACTATATATCTATGATTGATTACATTTGACTATAAAAGTGTTTCAAAAAGTTGCAATTGTTAAGCCAGTTTGAAGGTTTACTAAGTATTGGTGACATTGACGTTGATTATTATAATAACCAAAGGAAAGCATCAGTGTTTTCCTAAGTCACTTGATTATGTCATTTGATCCTCTTCTTTATTCATTAACTTAATTATGAAGAGGAAGAGACTTTTTTTTTTTTGGCCAAATAGAGGAAGGGACTTAGGTAAGGTGATTTCAAGTTCAATTAAGCTTGAGCCCTCCTTATATGAAATTGAGTTGTACTGAGCTTGAACCCTTCTCTGTTTATTCTTCCATATGCATATGTTGTTGAGTCCAAGGATGTTCACTTTTATTCATTTTTTATCATATAATTTCAGTTGTTGTCATGGGTTTTGTTCTGACCATTCTGACCAAGTGAGATTCCACTTTTGCAGGCTGTTGAATATGGAGTTCATAAACTTGGGAATCTGAACGGATGGGCTTCCACTTTCTGAGCCATGGTACATCTTCCTCCCTTCTCACTCTGTTATATATTGTAGTTAATGTCTCCCATTTGGTGATTAAGAATTTGTGTTAGTCAAAGTTTGATTTTGTATCTAAGGTCTCCAAGTAGTCGTTTTTTGTCCATACAATGAATGTTCTTTTTCTAACTTAAAATCTCTACTGCCATGTGATATTATTTATTTTTCTATATAAGTTTATTATATATGTCCTTTTTACTGCTATGTGCTCTTTTGAGTTTTGAGATATGTAATCTTGATATTGTTTATCCTAATCATTGGTATTACTAGCTAATATGATTAATCCAGTTTGAAAGTTCAATTACTCAAAATTAAATAATTTCACAGAAATCCTTTGTATGTTGTGTTTGTTTTGTGAACAAACATAGCTTATTGTGCTTGCTCTCTGATGCAAACTCATTTTCACTTTCTGTTTGTTATTTAGGTTATGGGAAGAAATCAAGAACAAATTTTGGGGTGAGTCTAATCAATGGTAATGCGGTGTTCTCCTCTTTCTCATATCTTTCTTTGAAAGAGGTAGGAGGAGGAGCAGGTAAGCCCAACCTTTTCAAGCTGGGGAATGGTTGCAGTTCATAAGTTTGGTTTTGTAGCTTCTAATCCACTTAGCACCAACATTATATAGGAGAAGACTGTACAAAACTAATGTGCAAGGACCATTTGAGCTATTGAAAATGGCGTTCCAAGAAGCCACAAAGCGTTTTGACATAAGGAAAATTAGGGAGTCACCTTTCTTTTGAAAGCATAGATCTCTGTAACACTGTCAGGTTGTTGTTCTGGATCATTTAGAATTTAGATATTTATGATTTTTATGTGTCGTGACATAATGACAACAACTTAACACTGTTAGAATTCGGTCTTCCATGATTCATATCTATGAAAGAATGTTAAGCTCTGAATTTTCATATATGTCTAAATACCTCATTTAGATATTCATGATATTTATGTGTCATTCCTGCACCAATTTCACAACGATATTGTTAACTGTTAATGACAGAATAATGAGAGAGCTTATATTACATCAACTATATGAGAATGTTATATGAGAAGAATATGAAACCTTTGTTTTGTTAGTTTTAAGAATGAGCTGCCCATTAAGCTAATTTTAGAGAAATTCAATATTCGTGAGGTTAGCTCTGTCAACAGAATAAACTAACCCATATTTCCTAAAAAAATTGACAGACAAGAGCAGCTTGATGCTTAGCCAGTGCTTAGCCAGAGCTCTTAATTCACATCGTCCCTGGTAAGACCAACAATACCCTGTGAATGAAGAGATGGTAACCGTCTTCTTTTTATTGCTCTATGAGTTTTTGTGTTTTGTTGTTCAGTTTGAATCAAATTGGAAGGACATTGTTTCTCATGTTACAGAATTTGGTGATCAACCTTGGCACTTTTGCAAGGTCTGGGACCAAGGAATTTATGGAGGCATTGGCTGCTGGTGCTGATGTTAGCATGATTGGACAATTTGGTGTTGGTTTCTACTTAGCTTACTTGGTTGCTTGCTGAGAAGGTTGTTGTTACAACAAAGCATAATGATTTGAGCAATCTGGTGCATCATTCAATGTTATCAGGAATGAAGAAACTTTGCAGGGGCACTAAGATTACCCTTTTGATGAAGGAGAATTGCCACCTCAAGGATTTGATCAAGAAGCACTCTGAATTCATTATCTATCCAATTTCCCTTTGGATTCAGAAGGCTTCTAAGGAGGAGATTTCTAATGATGAGGATGAGGATGAGGATTAGGAGGATAAGATGGAAGAGGAGAGGCAAGGTTGAGGATATTGATGGGGGACAAAGATAAGAGAAGAAAAAGAAGATTAATAAGTTAGAATGAGCTACAATTATTATACTTTTTTTTTGGGGTACGGAATCAAGATACTATGATTATACTGTTGAAACTATAAATGTTAGTTTAAAAGTCTTTAAGAATTACTTTGCTATTGCATCTCCTTTGTACTCTAAGACTGACAGGCTTTGACTAAAGAATAAAACAATATTCACGAAAATCACAAGAACCATAGGTCCATAGCCACAGAGATAATCAAACCAACTAAATCACAGTACTATTGAACAAGGCAGGCAAATAAAAAATTAATACTATTAGGCAAAAAAGAGCTTTAGCATTTACAGCTCCCAACCATGGCATAGCATAGCATTTACTTCTCTCTCAAGTCCCAACCATAGCATTTACAGCTTCCCCTCCATTAAATGCAATTGCACCCTCTTAATTGTCAACGAGCAAATACCCAGCCGCGCTCCGCTGTGACGACACATCTCTATTATTTACACACTTGACAATTCTTACGTTCACAAATTTAAAAATCAATAAAAGAATATTATCAAAACCAAATTAGTATTAACCGAATAAACTGGAAATTATTTTTTGTAAAACATTAACCAAACTAAAGCATCCTATTCCAAAAATTAACCAAAGCGAACTATTTTGGTTAACTGACCGAATTATATTTTAACTTAAATTTAATATCGATTAATGTTTTACAAAAATAGTATTCAGTTCATTCGGTCAGTGGCGAATCTAGGATTTTTGTTCAGTGGGGGCAAAATTTTTATCAATTAGCACTGTTCACTTAAACAATTTTCTTTAAAATAAAAAAGAAAAACTTTGTCAAATCTCATTAATAAACCAACTTTAAAATTAGAAATTTGTGATATGAACCACGAAGAAAATATCTGTAAAGAAAACTTAAAGGTTAAATAAACATTTCAAATCAATTTTACTAATAATAAAATATGTTTGATATTTTATACATATATATTAATATTAATATATATTAAATAATAATCATAATTTACAACATATCATTAAATCAAACCTAAAATTCATACTTTATTATTAAGGAAAAAAAACTAATATTCAAACCATTGTTTCTTTTATTTTGATAGTGCATCCATATACTCTACAATATTGTCAAAAGCACTCAAAATTATATTATATATATACCTATATTTAAAGGGGGAAAATACAAGATTCATTTGTTTTCAAGGAAAAGAGAACTTTATTTATAATAAAGAAAAAAATTGAAACAAAGGATTTTAAATTAGTTAAAAAAGAGCCTAAATATGCAAATAATAAAAAGATACTAGAGGTGAATGAGTCATATGGTAAGATCTAACTATAGACCTACAATGCAAAGGATAAAAGAGTGAGAACCAAGAAGAATTACTTGTAAATAGTAATATAGTAATATAGTCAATCACAAACAGAAGAAAGCTCAAAAAATAGTACATAGTTATCTCTTGTTCTTATATATACAAGGGGTAGTGCCCGCGCTTCGCTGCGGGTGTATTAAACTCTTTATTAGTATAATTTTGTCATAGGTTTGTGATTTGTATTTTAGATTTTGATAATAGAGGAACACATCTTGGCATCACAACTGTGAAAATCCATGTCATATTTATAACACTGAAATAAGCATTATAACTGCCAATCATTTGAAACATTAAATTTGAAACTCTCTAATTATGGAATCAAAAGTTGGTGAAGGGTAATAGGAAAAGTTGTAAAAGGAAATAAGGATCCGACCGTTTTGCCTGAAAGATATCTGGTTTTTCTATACATATAATACTGGTTATTGTTTTGAATGAGGGTGTTAATAAAGAGAGGAAAAAAAATGGAAAAGAGGAAATAGGAAATTGAAGGGGAAAATTATGATTTTGTTTCCTAATATTCAAAGAGCAAGGAACTAATCATATAAAAGTTTGTTTTTTTTTGTTGTTTTTGTGAAAATATGAAAGATAAAGACTATTTGTTTGTTTGTTTGTTTTTTTTTTTGTGAAAATATGAAAGATAAAGGCTATGAAGAAATTCATAGTAAGAAGTCTTTTTTTAGGAAAGAATCATTTTCATTTCTTGGTTTGGGATTACAAAGGAAGACTCGTACACCGCTACATGATTAGCAGATTACTGAAACGCTAATCTATGAGCTAACAAATAAACCCAATGATGTCACGCCCCGACCCAGAAAATTAAGCACGGACAACCACCGTATTACCTTGAAACACGTGCCGGCCGGTCACGCGCCCCAAGGCCCCTCATGGTGTCAATATCATAAAAAGACATTAAAATATAAATAGAGTAAAAATTTGAAAACAATAAATCGGGGTACGTGACAACCGCCGCGAAACCTTGAGTTGAGTTCCAATAGGTTTGGAACTCCTCCCAAGACCTCGCAAGGCTAACATGAAAATTCTTTGTAAATCCAACGTTAAGAATATACGATAAATGATTATTTTAATCATTTTGTAACAAAATAAACTTTGCCAAAATAAATCATAACAATGCCTATTATTTCCAAATAAAATTTTAAACTTCCACACATTTATAAAGAAAGTACCATCAAGTCTATTACGGCATATTGAAGGGCGTATAGAAAAGAGTAAGCTTACCATACGTAAAAGCACCAAAAGTCTATAACATACCAAGAAATGAAAATACGATACTTTCCAGACTAATCGAGTTCCGGTGGGACCCACAGAAATATTTTACATAAAGTGACAAAAATTAACCTACTAGTCGAGATTTCAAAAAGAGACGAGGTTCCACCACAACGATACCTAAAACGCGGCATTACTGCTATGGACCTAGAAAATGTTTTTCTTTTTTTTTAAAAAAAAAGACAAAGGGAAACAAAAGAAATAGTGAGTACGAATACCCAGTGAGTGAACAGTCATAAAACTAAATAAGTAGAGATAAATAAAAGTAACAGTTTAATATTAAACTATAAAACTATATTTAAAGCACATTGCAAAGAAGGCCTATGAAATCTTTAAAACTGGGCTTAGCCAAAACCATGTTTCCCGAGTCATCGCCTTGGCCGAGGTCGATAACTAGGGTCGCCAAGGCTTTGTAATAATAATATGATAGAAAGAGCCTGTTCCTTGGCATTGGCAGAGCTCGGTCTTGTGCGGTGGTAGTTCACAAGAGGAGCTCTCAATATCATACCTTGCGGGTTATCCTACGCGCCTCCCGCCAAGGTAACCACAATCATCTACGCCCCTCAAAAGGCGGTCCGTAGGCTACTTAAACCAGTCACTGCAGTAACTAAATCGTTGCCCTCTCCGGGGCCCACCGTATAAAAAATAGGAAAAACAAGATGGCTCATGTTAAATATATATATCCTGAAAAATATATTCATCAAATCACGTGTGTTTAACAAAACCAATCATCCAGCCATCTCACTAAACATATCAATTTTTCATAGGCCAATGAGAAACTAACCACATCGTACTTAGGAAAATAATAATAATATTAATAGAAATGACTGTTAAATAATAAATTCTGTCCACTCACAAGTTTAGGGAGGATTTTTACTCCCTATCCTCTTCAATTGTTCTCTTTTCCTTGCTTGAAGTGGTAGCTCCTATATGAAATGTGGAAGATAATTTAATAACATGACAAATCAACAACTTGACAAAACCTATGACTATATGAAATGCATGAATACTAGAACTCAGTAATCACTTTAACTAAAACAAAACTCACATAGATGCTTACCAAAAATAATAAAATCAATTAAATACTTGCAAACCTAATTGGTAAATGGAAAAGGATTGTGGACAATCTTACTATAAAAAAAAAAAAAAAGGGGACATTGATATTAAATCCGTTGAACTCCACAAGTTCCTCCTTTTCTCAATTGACATATAGCAATACTTCCACCATTAACAATCCATGTTCAACTAAATTCCCATCAAAAGCATGGCTATTTGCAAGACCCAACTTGTTATGACATATATAAATTACCCTAACTATGAACTTGGCTAACTCAATTCTTCAACTAATCAAAATCAACAAATTAAGGCTACTAGTATACCATTAACAACTCAATATAGTTTTGGTCATCATCACCCCATACATGTCTCAATTCCTTATATCACTTTCAAGGGTTAAAAAATGAAACTTTCATCAATTTAAACTTCAAAGTAGTGACATACCTCAAATCACTCACTTTAGAATTGAATTCTAGAGTAAATAAGGAGTAAGTGCTCAATTTATCAAATCCCACCAAAATTTAAGAACCTAAAGTAAAAAATTTCAAGTAAATATAGTTAAGAAATAGTTTAGAATAAGTGAAACTAACTTATTTTCAAGAGAGAAGATCACTTACTCCTAAAATGAAGAACCCAAGAGGTTTTTACCCAAAACCCCAACTTTTAGAACTTCAAATTCATGAAACTCTTGAATATGTTTGAAGAAATTAATATGGGGCTTTGATTAGGGTATGAAACAAGTTTTATTTGGATACAAAATCAAAAGCTTTAATGGTTGGAAAAGAGGAAATCAAGTTTATGGAAGGAGGAAGGACGTGGGAAGCAAGAAGAAGAAAATGATGAAATGAAGATGGAAATAAAAAAATAGTCTTTTGCTTTGTGTTAGCTAATGGCCGGATGGCCCCAAATAATTATAAAAGAAAATTATTTTATTATACCTTTGTTTCCCTCTTTTTTGTTAGTAATGACCGGATATAGCCTTAATAATTAAAGAAAATATGAAGCTTTCTTCAAGCTTCTAGACTAGTGTAGAATATGTAGGTGAAAATTTATAATTTTGCCATGTCCTCTAAAAAGATTTACACTTTTACCATGTACTTAAAATATTTGCAATTTGGCCATCAACAAATTCTTTTTTTTTTTTTTTTTTTTTTCTTTTTTTATATATATCAATATATCCCTAATTTATCAAATCTAGTTACCTAAAATTTTAGTAGTAATAATAATAATAATTATGAAAATTTCTATATTGACATGCATGGGACTATAATTAAATGGCCTTATTCTAGTGATACTACTAAGGACGGGTATTACAAATGAAATCTTATTACAATTCAAATAAATCTCTATGCCCATAAATAAACTATCTACCTACCAAATACATAAATAAACAAATTATAAATAAACTCACATTTCGTGAGAGTTGAACCTAAAACCCTATGGTCTAGGTAAGTTGGAACTAAGAGTCCAGTACTCTACCACCAGACCAAATGCTTGATGGCCATAGTAAGAAGTCTTATATCACTCACATTAGAATAACACTTATGCTAACTAATTAAAATTGATGAGTGATAGAATACATAACCGTGCCCTTGCTTTCCAGGCTCCAGCTTTCTGATTTGTTACATATTAGAAAAGAAATTGTTAGTTGAGAAAGAGTAATAACTTTTTTTTTTCATTTTGTACCTTATTAGAGATAAATTTAGTAAAAGGGAAAAAAATTACTATACACCTGCCATCTTGTTCAACGTTTTTTTTTCTAGAGAACTGAAATGCTAATCTTATAATGCCAAAAAAAAATGCTAATTAAAAGATAGTTTATTTTTAATCTAAAGATGATTCTAGCTAATAGTATGAATCGAATAATGGAAGTAATGTATTCCATATAAATACAGACCAAAACAGAAAATCATTCTTAATGACAGTTTATTATTTCCTTTGATGGTCTTTATTAAAAAAAAATCCCAATTTGGTGTATTCATATGATATGACCTTTAATATGTAATAAATAAAAGTTTTCATTAAATACCAAAAAACACCCTTAAGAGCTAAAATCTATCTTATTTGTGTTGTCTCATCTTTTAAAAGGAGTGCTAGACGTTTGCTAGTGAAACCTAAAATGTTGCTGGAACTTGGAAGCAGGGGAACTTGAAATACTGACTGAAAATTTCTTCCTCCAGTTCATAATAGTAATAATTACTTGACAATATAAATAAAAGAGAAATTGGTCATCCATCAAACCAAAAGTGAAAATATTAATTAATATATATAATAAATAAATAAATAATAAAAGGGTTAGTAAAAATTTTGACTACTCTTTGTTTCAAGTGCAAACATCTGGCACTTGCTTTTAATCTATTAACATTCACTTGGCAAGGCATATAAATTAACTGTTATAGAAAGAAATTTTAGATTCTGACTTGGTGTGGATATCTTTGCAAGCAGGGTGTATATATGTTTTGGTTCATCGTAAGTACTGGACTGAAGATATGATTTGCCCTGCAGATTTGAATGGACCTCAGCCTGCAGTCTCTTCTGATTATTTGCTTTTAATCTATATATACCTTCATGAAATAATGCCAAAAAATCGGTCAATCAAAGAGGAAATTTGCTATTATGACCTTGAGTAAGAAATTCCAGAGGTTTCATGAAGTTTAATATAAATTGGAGTAATTGACTGATCATGACTCATGAGAAACGAAAAAAATCAACATGTTGTTTTTCTATGACCAGTAGATAGCTCATCCCTGGCCAAAAAAAAAAAAAAGATAGCTCATCTTCTATTAAAATCACTGTAAAGACAATAATTGGCAGTGAGAGATTGAACATCAGAAGCAAACAACTGACATCCCTGGCATCCATACAAAGCAACAAAGACCGAAGCAACAAAGACAGGACACACCTTATGAAATCATGGCTTCCACGAAATCAAGCTGGCATGGTAAACAAAATTTAATAAACAAAATAGGGAGAGGTCTTATGACCCAAAGCATTAATCCAAGAGCAAGTAGTAAAACGCAAACCTTGATATGGAAAAACAACCATAAGAACACTACATATCAAACACCACAGAAACACATACATTAATGGAGTTTTTTGCATCACAGGTGTAGCTCAGAATAAATAGTTGACAAAACTACAAAACAAAGGCATCAGTTTGTAATGTGCATCTTTCTTAAGTTTGTAAACAGAGGCAATCATCTTTCTTAAAGGCTGCATTTACATTCATCTCTACTGCTAGTCATGAACCCATTTGTTGTGGTTTGTCCAAATGATTCAAAATACCAGCATACAATTTTCAACTCAGTTCTCCTCAAAGACTTTGATAAAGAAATTCATCGAATCGAAAAAGCACTCATCATCAGCTCAGTCTCGAAGAAAAGCATCCAACCAATCATAACAACATGTTGATACTCTACTAAATTTTAAACTAAGGCTTAGGAACAGACTTACTATACATGATGATTGCTGAATCACCATTTAATCAATGACACAATAAAGGTCATGTGAATACACCAAATTGGGATTTTTGGTATATGCAAAAACTTAGCAGCACACAACCTTAAAGGCGATTTATAGGGAGACTTTCATCTGAACTCAAAAATAAGTTACAACAAACAATCAAGCAAAGCATATTGAAAAAAAGTGGCAACAAAACAAAAAAAGCTTACTTTCTTGACAACCCCTTACCAAGCCTTTTATAAAGATTAAAAAAAACTAAATATCAGATTTGCATATTCACACTTAATATAAACTAAAAAAACTTACCTTCTTGACTTTGAATTCTTGTCCTTTGAATTCTCCAACCAGCAAAAAACCAAAAGTATACAAAAAGAATTCTGAAGATCAGATATAAGACATTTATAATCTCATTATAATTTGCTTCACTATTAGCTAAAACTAAAAGGTTAAAAAAGGTCCACACTCCACTCCAAATTAAAAAAGAATGAAAATGCAATCAATTAAGCAACAAAATTGAGTTAGCAGAAGTTTCAACAGATAGCAGCAATAACAGAGAGATCGATGATGACCAAACTGGAAATTTAATTGAATGTATACAATATAAAAAATATTGGTAAAGAAGCAGCTATGTCCAAAAAGACATCAACATAACCAACTTTAAAAAGAAAAGGCAATGAAGAAATTCCTACCATTATAACGTGGCCTTCAACCTTGATTCTGTCATTACCACTCTTTTCTTCAAATGAGCAAATGAACTCATGCCATTCTCATACTATTCATGCAAAAAAAACACAAACAATTAGACTGCCACGACAATAGTACAAACAAACTTATAAAATAAGGAGACAAAATGAAATCTGTGTTTAGCACTAAATCAACATGTGAAATCAAAACCTAATGTATTAATAATCAAATAAAAATGAGCAATCAAATCCTTTATCCATTTTTATAATTGAGATTTTCAGCCACACAGCAAGAAAATTAAGTCGAAAAACAGAACAACAACCCATGGATTTCCATACCTGTATCAAAAACAAAAAAAAATCCCCGACAATGGGTCTCGTCGGCCTCCCCTCTTCACTTCCTCCAGCGGGAAAATAAAAAAATCGTCAAGCTGAGAGCAGTTTGTCGAGAGATGAGGTTAAGAATGGCGATTTTTCATTTGAAGAGCCTAAGCTTGGGCTTCCTTGAATGCGCTAGTTGGAGAGTTTATGGATGTTGGACATCTGCAAGAACAAAACAAAATCCCAAAAATCAGAAAAAAAAAAATTCTATCAGAACGTCAGTGCCAAAAAAAAAAAAACCAAGCAGATGAAAAATCAAAGAGAAATCAAGTTTTTTTTCTTTAAAATAACATTTTTGACTGATGCAAATTGGTAAGATCACAACCTGTAATCATCGACCTGCTGCCCATTACGTTGCAAGGATCTGAGCCCTGTTGATGAGAAAGAAAAATAAGAAATAGAGAGAGAACAGGAGAAGGGGAAAGGAGGAAAGAGAAAAGGCGAGAAGAAGATGAACAAAAAAATAAAAGAGAGAGAACGTAAATAAAGAAGGAAGAACAGAGAGAAATAGCAGAGAATAAATCTCTGGAAGATATCATCAAAATTTATAAAACCCAAAGAAGAAATCTCTGGAAGATATCAAAATTCACAGCCATCAAATCAACTATTTTTTATTTTTTTTTTCTAATTTTTCTCTCCCCTCAATATGGTTCAAATTCCCTGTTAATCGTTCAATTTCAATAGAACGGAACTGGGAGAGGAAAAGAGAGCAGGGGGCGGGAAGAAAAAGGAAAGGCCTGCCAAAAAAAAATACACGTGTAAAGGGAACGGTGAAGGAAAGAGCAATGGCGGGAAGAGGGGAAAAAGAAAACTTACGTGGCAGAAAATGATTGGCTGGAAGGGCAAGTGAATTACAAATTCACCCCCAATGAAGCAGCATACATAGCCAATCAAAATCAAGATAACCCTTGGGTTGCAGAGTAATTTCATGTCATCAAATAACTTATTTTTCAATGTAAAGGGTGGCAGTGGCGGTAAAGTATTAAATCTTACCAGAACTAATAAAATTTCTGGCGGTATACATAAATTCATGGATTCCAGTGGGGGCAGCTGCCCCCACTACCCCTACACTAGATCCGCCAGTGCATTCGGTTAATAAATTTTAAATGAAGATGTATAAAAAATTATAGAAAATATTAAATTTTATATATTTCGGGTAATTATTTGGTTATTTCGGTTAATCGATGTTTCGAATCGAATTAACCAAAAACCAAAATTTTATGGTTGGGTAATGCGGTTTAAGCCAAATAATGCACACCCTTACATAGGGGTGTCCAGAACCGATCCGGCCCGAATAATTCGATCATTTTTGTCGGTTTTGGGTCTGGCGGGTCGGTCCATTCGGGTAAAGCGGGTCTTTTGGTGCAACCCTACTTAAATATCGGTTTCTCGGTTTGTTATCGGGCTCTGATATTGAGACCCGAAACCGATCGAGAACCCGACAGACCCATTCTTAATTTAAATAATAATATATATAATATATATTAAGTTAGATCGTTTTTTAAAGAAAAAATCCCTTCTTTAGTTCTTTTTTTTTTCTTATTTTCTCTCTCGATTAAATCTCTCTCTCCCTTCTTCTTCTTCTTCTTCTTCTTCTTCGATTCAAAAATTTCCTTGACTCCTTCGATTCGAAATTTCCCTGGCTTCTTGGATTCGGTTCTTCAAAAGTCCCCATCCCTCCCAACCTTTTCTTTTCTGAAGCATATCCTCAACTTGAAAAATTGCAAACCCTAAATCAAGTTTAGGTTCAAATTTTCTTTTCTTCTGGTCTGAATTTGATGGCCTAGGTCAATTGCTATCATGGATTCTGGCTTGAAACTGATATGAGATGGAGCTTTGAAACTAATATGAGATTGCAAATGTAAGATTGCAGAGGAATACGATTGCAGAACAGAGGAATAAGAGGGGTTTTCAAGATTGCAGCAGAGATGGGTGAGATGGATGAGAAGGTGACCTTTGTTTGGTGTCGGCTTGTTTGGTTTTCAATTTTGCATCATCCAAATGATACGCTATCTCTATGCTTAATCTTCTCCCTTTTTCTTTTGGTCTTTTGGAGTAAGAAATTCTTGGTGAGGGTGAAAATTGGAATGTGTTACGTAGATGAATATGACTATATGAGATGTTTCCATTATGTTTATGCATATTTTGAATTGCTGTTTCGCTTTGCCTGTCTGTTCCACATTGCTGGACTTATGTCTTATGGGTTGAATTTCATCTGGGTTATACTCTTTTAGGAGTGATTATTGTTGGTTTTCAGTTTATATTTTCAGAGCTTTTGAATCCTTCTAGTCTAAGAATGACTGAACTATTATGACTTTTGAGTTTCAAAACCGACTAACCGGACCTGACTGCACCGGAACCGACAAAGTCAGTTTCCTTCGGTTCCTACCAAGGTCGGGTCGGTGCTCGGTTCCATTTTAAATCCCTCGTTTCTGTCGGTTCTGGAGTAGAACCGACCCGACCAATTGGACACCCCTACCCCTACAAATCATCTCTATATAGGGTATAAATGACTTTAATTAATAAAAAAAAGTCAAAGAAATAAATTTAAAGGACCAAATTGTATAAAATAAAAAGTTAGAGGATGAAAGTGTAGTAAAGGTAAATGTTCAAGGGTCTTAACGTAAAATAAATTAAGTTAAAAGCGTTTAAAAAATATTTGAAGGACCTAAAAGTATAAAATTGAAATGTTTGAGGGTTATTACATAAATAATCCATTTAGGTAGCCATTGGGGGGACAAGTTTCATCCCCCAATTAAAACACTTGTAACCCCTTCTGAAAGGGGGATATCATTATATGTGTTTTAGATTTTAGATTTTAGATACGCTCTGCAATAACTATTCGCTGCCACAATTCAATTCCTCCGTCTGTTCCCTCCCCCTTGCTCTCTTTGTTTTTCTCCTCCTCCTCCTTCTTCTTCATTTCTTTCTAGTTCCCATCAAACCGCCTGAAACACTCTCCGAGATGGTTTCCATGTAACAAGGTTCATTTTCAAGCCATAAATAGATCCAAACCTCTCTCAGTTTCAAAGATCTTCCTTCATAACCCCAGATCTAGCCTCCCACAAAATCCTATTCCCCATTTAGCCTAGCCTCCCAAACCCCTAACATCTCTCTCTCTCTTTGAAATTCTAAATTTCCAAAAGCCCCGATCTTAACCTTAATTGCCTATATTTTTTTTTTCCTTTTTTACTACTGTCTTGGGCAGAAGAAAATGAAAATCTCAAGACTTAGACTCAAAATGAATGAGAACAATAGGATTAGGAGGAATTGGAAAGAATGGTAGAGGGCACCACTCCAGACAAAGACCACAGAGCAAGCTATTGCGGGTATACACGTCGAACGTTACTTTTTGGAAATGACAATAAGTTCTTTATTGAGGAGAAAAAATTGGAATGGGAGGAGTTGGGAAAAAATGGGAGGTAATTGTTTTAATTTCTTTGTTACCTTACTTATGATTTGAGCTAATTGTCCCCTTTCGCTTGCGGTTTGATGCTGCATCTGCTTTCCATTTGTTCATGGCCCTCGACTTTTTTTTTCTCACTTGTATGGTGTTGTTAGCTGTACAAGGCTTTAGCTGTTTTGTTTTTTTTTTCTTTTGTGAACTCTTCCAATGGTTCCCCTCTACTGCTTTTCCTTTCCCCCCTCGTTAGATTGGGTAATCTCTAGAATTCTCAAAGATCTTCATATTTGCTAGTTAGGGTTTCTTATATAAAGTTCAGAATTTTTTTCATCTTTCCGCTGTGTTAAACTAGTAAAAAATATTTATAATTGGTTAGAACTACTTTATATTTCTAAATCTAACATGTATATTTCTTGAAAGGTTGTGGTTGTCAAGAGGGTCAGCATGACCATTTTGCAACCGAGATAGAGATGTTGAAAGAGATTGAAGGATTGAGGTTGAATTCGAGATGCGTCAAATTCCTGGGCGACTGTGATCGGAAGCCAATGAGAAGGTGATTTTGTTGGAATTCATGCCTGGTGGGACACTGTATGACAGACTGCATGGTAACATTTGTACAGCCTCTTCAACTTATGTTTCCTTCAGTGGCGTAGCTAGACATTTTTCTAAATGGGTTCAATAAATATACGAATATGATATTAATGTTCGATACATATATAACTATATAAATTCAAATGATCTCAACATAATTTTTTAATAGTAAATTTGTCAACAAATGCAATCACTAGAATTAGAGAAATGTGTAAAAAAAAAATTATTTTACAATGTCCACGCCGAATTTTCAAATTTTGAAACCGTTGTGTAATTGTCTCATTATCAATCGTTTTAAATACATCATTTTCAATATAAGTAATCAAGCAATCATTCATCAAACTATCGCTCATTCGATTTCACAACCTATTCTTCATAATTTTCATTGCCGAAAAAGATATTTCCACACTTGCAGTTGCTACCGGCAATATCAATGCCAATTTTACAAGAAAAAAGCTAGTGGAGAAACAACATTTTTCTTTATCTCCACTAATTTTTCAGTAAGACAACCAACTTCCTTGACATTAAGAAATTCAGAGTTAGAGTGCATGTAAATATAAGTCTCAAATTGACTAAGATCAAACCTTGAAAACTCCAAAGGATAAAATTGAGCCAAACGAATAAGTTTTTCCTTATCAAAAACTGAAAATGAGTCATTTGGATTCGGTTAGGTTTATTTTTATTTTTGTTTTAAATATGACAAGACATAGGGCACTCACTACGTGAGTGAGTGTATATTATAAGGTAGTTTGCGACCGTTTTTTTAAATAATATAAATAAAATTTAAATATTATTTTTATCTTCGAATGAGTAGTTTTTATTTTGTTTTGAATTTTAAAAAACTGAGTTTGTCTCTGAGTCAACTCGTGAGACGAGCTTAGATTTTGGCTTTATAATTAGTATAGATAGTTTATAATTTTTGTGGGACTAATAGTATAAAAATAAATAAGTAAAAGTAATTATCAAAAATTTCAATTCTCTCAAATTCTCCCAACCTTCAAACTTTCAAATCTCAATCGTTCAAACAAAACAACATCAAAAATCCATGGAGGAGTGATGTCCTGGATGGGTAAAGAAATTTTTGGATTGAAAGTATTTTTTTTAAAAAAGAAATAAAAAAAAATTCTATTTATCATTAATCAAATATTAAAGTTCTCTTGGTAATATTGACATATCTATACCTATTTAAACTAAATGAATTGCCTAATACTTATTAAATAACAAAGAAAACTAAAAAAAAAACTCTTAAAAAAAAACGAAAAAAAAACTTTAAAGAACGAGGAGAAGAAGAAGAAG
>AWWV01009589.1:0-31085 GCA_001974805.1 Corchorus capsularis | reverse complement strand
ATGGTTCGAGTCGTGCCCGATCGTGGGTCGGGCGCGACTCACACAATGGTGGGTCGCGATCCGCGCGCAACCCAGCCATGGCTGGGTCGCGACCCACTTTTTTTTTTTATGGAAGTTTGAAGTAAAAGGAGGCGGTGTTTAGTAATCCAGAAATTTTAATATTTTTATTGACCCCATAAAGTTATTTATTATACATATTGACACCAGATCAATTTTTTAGTGGGTACAATTTCTTATTTCACCAAAAAATTTTAGCCTACTACTCTAAAGAAATTTTATTTTCAAGTGGGTTCATTTGAACCCACAAATTAATGAGTGGCTACGCCATTGGTTTCCTTTATGGTAAGATGAAGGCAGGATATGGTACTGTTGATCAGTTCAAACACTATGACTGGATTGGGTATTCTTGTTCTTTTAGATACCATTGTGAGGTGTTTAGAGTTGCTAGTGTTGCTGCCTTTGGTGGTGAAGACCGATTGAAGCTGTGACCACTTTTGATTCTTATATGATGATACTACAATTACAATATAGTTTATGTGATGATTTAACAAGAGTACTAAATCGATTAACATTTTATGATATACTACATGTTTTTAACAAGCGTCTTGTATCTTTGAGCAAGGTTTTATTTATTTTTTGGATATACCAAAATAATCGGTTAACTTTTGTAGAAAAGAACTCCTCTGTAGTCTGTAGCCTTTTGCGTGCAATTGCAGCCCTAGAGGTACGGACTTTTTTTAACATTATATATTCTCCTGCAGGTTAATATATACAATGTAATTCTAGCAAAACATTAACTTGGTGTCATTTGCAGGTCCCAGGAACTTTTCATATTGACGTGGACGGTGAAACCCATTTTCTAAATGAACGTCTCTATGCATAATATTTTTTGGGAATGATTTTGTTTGAATTTCCCACCACAAGGATCAGAGAATCTAGGCCTTGTTTTTTTAGCAAAAGGACAATGCCCATTCTCAGAATCCTTTATTTATTTTAGGAGAAATGCGTGGAGGTTTTCATTAAAACTTGGGATTGATCGACCATTAAGGCGTGTTGAAATTCCTTACAACTTTGGGTTTTGTGAATACCAAAGAATGAAGGCAGGATATGCTCTTGACCAGCTAGAATTCGATCTCTTTATTGGGATGATGTGCCCTTTAAGTTACCATTATGAGTTGTTTAGAATTGCAGTGTTGCTGCCTTCAATGGTGAAAGTGAGGAGTGATGACCCATTCAAGTTTTAATTTTAATTATTTTTGGTTCTCGTATGATACTTAAACGTTGTTTATGTAATTTTCACAAGACTACTCTTTTGATTGAAATCATAATTTACATTTTCACAGTTGCAATTGGAATCCTTCTTTTCCGCTTAGTACCAATCGAAGCCTATTAAGAATGAATTTATCTTTCTTTCACTCGATTGCTTGGAAATAACACTTACATGTCAACAATATATATAAGTCTTTACATTTCAAAAAAAAAAAAAGCCTTATTAAGAGTTTTAACCTCTTATATATAGATTGAGGAGTTGTTTGTCCTCTAATCCGCAGCCTTATTTTGGTTTCGGATATCTTGGTTTAGAAAAAAAATAGAGTGTAATTTCATCTTGTTTACTGGATACATTAGGGGTACTTATTGATAAGAGAACATAATAAGGTTGGCCAAAAAAAAAAGAGAACATAATAAGGAGAAAATATAGGGTGGGCAGAATTTTATGGTTAATATTCAAATGTGCAGAATTTAAGGAGAAAATATGGAGATTGACAATGACGTGTAACAGAAAAGTTTGTATATTTTTACAAAGCACCTTTATAATAATGCTACTTACCTTGCCAAATTTTATTGTTAATTAATATCCCGTATGATGTGTTTGATTTCAAGGATTTGCAAGGCTGACTGTAAGTCTGTAATTAATTGTGCTACTCCTTCAAAGATCAGTAATACTATTTTGTTACATACAAAAAGTCTCCTATGAATTTTGACTTTCCTCTCAAAAAAAGAAGGAATTTTAACTTGGGCCGTGAACTATTATAAAACATTGGCCCAATTGATAGAGGCCTAGAAGTTTAGCCTGGATCTAGAATAGATGACCCATCCCGCATTCTGCTGAAACTTCGATGGTTTTTGTATCGATTGCTTTGTAGACAAATTAGGACAATTTATCGCAAAATAAAAACCTCAAATTTTACTCGTCTCCCTCACTACCCAACGGAAAATGATGACAGGGCGAAGAAATTCCTTGGAGTATGACTTTATATAACAACCGCAACCACAAGATCAAAATCCACGGCACTCTTTTCAACTCTATGGATAAACCATAACCACCGATGGTGCCAAAATGGAATCAAGGTTAATATGGTGGCCTAAAATTGATCAAAATGGATAAAGTTAACCAACATGACCTATGGTGGCCAAAATTGCTTAAAATGATCAACGCTAACCATCACAACATAACCCAAGTTGTGGTTAAAATGGTCAAAACTGACCATCACGATAAAAGGTGGCCGAAATGGTCAAGGCTAACCATCATAATTGATGGTGGCCGAATCTATCACAATTGATGGTGACCAAAATGGCTAAAGCTGACTCTTATAGTCTATCTGAAGGTGGCCAAAATTGGCCGAAATAGCCAAGGATAATCATCCCATCCCAACCCTTCGTCGCCAAAATTGATCAAAATGTCAAAGGCTAACCCTCACGACCCTCGGTGGCCAAAATTAGCCACAATGGCCAATCCTAACCATCACGACTCACAATCAGAATCGCAAGGCGTTTGGGAATCAGTGGGTAATGGTTGCCCTTTTCTGATGATTTGGCTTTGTGATTTTCAAGCTATCCCCTTTCCCCTGCCTCAATTTAATACTCTGAGCAAACGAACTTGTTCAACTCTTTTGATTTTAATTATTTTATTTGTGCAAGATTTCTTCGCTTTGATCGTAGGGTTATTATTCTTTTCGCTTATGGCTGTTTAAAGTAGTCATTTTTTTAGCTCTCTAGCTACTTTGCTTATCAGATTGCCATCTCCCTTTGGCCTCTGGAGAAAGAATTCAAAGTTTTAAATCTAACTTAAAGAATTGCTTTTTGATGAATTTTATTTTAGATGTTAAATTTTGCTTTTGATATATAGATGGTAAAAACCCGAGTTTTGCTTGTACATGATTTTCTCAAAGTTTTGTTGTGCAGCCTGAGTCATGAGGAGGACATCCTTCAAACGAAAGCTCAAGCGCTGGCGGCGTGGTGAGGTATTATAACAAACAAATTCTTGCTTCATTAGATTGGTGTAATACCAACGAGGGGTTGGATCAAATGGTAAGCGATTTGTTTCAGTTTAAGCATCCGGATTAGACAGAGCAAAGCTCTAGATACCAGGGTATAAAGAAAAATTAGATTGGTGTAATTTGGTAAGGTGATGCGATGGAAATGATTGAAAAATCTATCAATGGAAGAATCAAGAAAGCTAGGTACAGGAAAGAATGTAATTTTTTTTTGTCTGACAACTCTCCTGTCATTACAATGTAATTTTAGCAAACATTAACTAATTGGAGTCATTAATTTGCAGGAACTTGAAAGTTTTACTGATTCTATTATATATTATTATTGGACTAAACAACCATTTTGCCCCCTGAACTTGTAGCGTTTAGACGTTTTGTCCCCGAACTTCAATCTTGGACATTTTGCCCCCTGAACTTCAATTTTGGGACGTTTTGCCCCCTCAACTTAACGGCTCCGTTAAGTCGATGACGTGGCATTGCCACGTGGCACAAAATGCCATGTGGCATTGCCATGTCAGACTAACCTAACCCATGTGGCATTGCCACGTCGGACCAAACCACTGACGTGGCAATGCCACATGGCATTTTGGTGCCACGTGGCAATGCCACGTCATCGACATAACGGAGCCGTTAGGTTGAGGGGGCAAAACGTCCCAAAATTGAAGTTCAGGGGGCAAAATGTCCAAGATTGAAGTTCGGGGGGCAAAATGTCTAAACGCTACAAGTTCAGGGGGCAAAATGATAGATTAGTCATTATTATTGATGGTGAAAAGTACTTTCTAAATGAACGTCGATTTCTGCCAAAAAAAATAAAAAATGAACGCCGATCAATATGCATCATATTTTCTGGGAATGATTTTGTATGGATGTCCCAGCACAAGGGAAGAAGCTCGGCGCCATTGTTTTGCACCAAGAGGACAATTGCCCGACTCAGAACCGCTTATTTATTTTAGGAGAAATGCAAGGTGGTATTTATTAAATTTTGGGATTAATCAACCATATTAAACTATATATGTTGAAATTTCTTGCGACATTCAGGGATGTGCCTGCAATAAGACGAGAGAAAGGAACTAGAGCTCTTTTCATCGGAAAATGGTGTTGGCCTTGGTCAAGAGCTAACAATCTGCCAGTTGCATCCAGACCTATTCAGCCTGAATTGGATGATAAATCGCCCAATTGCGACCTTGGTCTAGTTGTTTGGTCTGATGAGGTAATTGAGTAAGATAACAATTTTTTTTGGTTGGTATGCAGAGCTTTTGCTCTACTAATCCGGATTTGACCCACGTCGCGCGCTCCTGGGGTGAGTCTACCAATTAATGCTTACAGCGTACCTGTTTTGCACAAGTAGCATCTAACTGTCTGTCCAGCCAATTTGATCACCAAGTGCTTATTCTGTCCAGCCAAGAGGTAGAGCTTACCAAATAAGTTTTGAATAAATTGGATTTTGGGATACTCTAAGTAGCTCTTCCTGTCACATTGTCAATGGTAAGTATTGGTGTAGCTTTGCTTCGTAAATGGAGCACCATTTTGCAAATTAATGCACCAAAGTTAGTATAAATCTAATCTAATTGTTACTATTAATTGACTATATATTTAAAACTTATCGACTTGATGAATTCAGGGTTAGGCAACGAATTTGTTTAATCAATTGCCAAGTGACATTTTGTTTGAAGAAATATTGGCGCAAGGATAGTAACACAAGATGAAGGCCCTCAACACTTACATTAATTTGCATTTATCATAGATACAAAGATCCTTCAATGAAAGTCCTAAATGCTCCAAATAAAACCTACAAGTCATAAAATCATAGATGTGAGGAATTAACAAATAAAACCATAAAAAGTGTTAGAAATAATGCAAAACATATGCCAAATTAACACCAATGATCATGTAAAACTAACACTTATCAGCAAATTAGGGTCGATCCCATGAGGAAGAGACGAGGCTATTAATAAATCAAAACAACTAAGAGAACAAACACGTTAAAAGCATCAGATTATGAGAAAGCAAATAATCAAGCATAAATCTAATTTAAGTAAGAAAAAAAAACCAACAATATATACCTTCCTACTTCTCCCATCTAAGTATGAAATTAATCAAAGATGCCATGGATCACAGATCAACAAATATCAACTTAGTCATAAACAAGTCTTTGGCAAAGAATCAGATTACTAAAGATTCATCGTATCTCAATCTATATCAAATGTAATTAAATTGCTACTAAAGATTCATAGAGATAATTTTTTTTATCAATTACCTAATTCAATACTAAAGATTCATGAATCATGCAACTAACAAAGCATAAATATCTATAGATACTCTAAACATATGTACTAAATTACTAAAGATTCATTCAGGCATAAGATCAATAGTGAACCCAATTCAATGAATTAGTTAGTAATGATTCACCAGTTATACCAAATCTTGCTACCAAATATTAGATTCAATTACTAAAGATTCACCGAATCTAATATATTAATAGATCAATTCATTATCTAATTAGGGGAGTTCAAATCTAACAAGAAATCAATCAAGCATAATTAATAAGATTAGGGTTAGCATGAAAACTTGCTTAAAAGGATTAAATCAATGGATTAATCTACTCAATCATACACCACATAGATAAGACATATCAAGCACGCATAATCTAAATAGAACAACGCAACTCATCAATCAATTGATAAAACAAGTAAAGCACAAGATCTCATCATGGATAGAATCAATTAATTCATAGCAAATGGGGTTCTAAGTAGAAATGTATCAAGAGAACTACTCACTCATGGGAGACGAATTACAAGACCAGGGGGGAAGATTTCGGCCATAGTAGTGCAACTCCCAAGGGCTGGCAATCCAGAGGAAATTCCTCCTTAGGGTTTTCTAATTTCCGAATTCTAATGAGTTATGACAAATCCTAAAATAATTTTTCCTATTTATAGGAAATTTAGGACATACCCTACCCTTGTGGAAATCAATTCCAACCGTTGGATGTGGCATTACAAAGGGTAAGATAGTTCCTAATCTTGTTCTAACTAGGATTTGTAGTAGCTTAGACTCAAAGCAACGATTCTGATTGGTTGAAGTAGATCATCCTCATTAATTAGGATCTTCCTTGGCCAATGAGAGTATTCCACATCATCAATTCTAGGGCCAAATACCGTCCAAGCAACCTCCAAGTCGGTTTAAGGCTTCCTAAGTCGGTTTGGATTTTAGGTCAAATCTGTCCAGAACACTTCAAGGGCAAAATCGACATTCTTAACGGCATAATTGGCTCTCGAGCCAAACAAAAAAATTGCGGGGATTGAAATCCTTTTTCTAACGGTATATCATTTGCATTTTTCTGAGTTATGTATCAAAAGATATGATTTTTCTACCGAAACTGCACTTGTTAAGTCCTCCTTTGACTAGGATTTGGAATTATTGCATTATCAATTAATTACTACATCATAATTGCTAATTGGACTTGGATCTCCTCTTTGGGCTATAAGTCATCCGAATTGGGTTTGTTGGTTCCAAATGTGGTGTTAGAGGGGGGGGGGGGTGAATAGCTCACTTCGAAAATTCTTTCAACTTAAGAACTTTTCTGCAACACAGTTATTAGTGCGCCCTGATAGAGAGAAGAAACTAGTGGGAAAAATATGAGCAGAGCAGACACAATATATATGCAATAAATAGATGTAATAGAGATGATGAATATAATAGTGAGCAGAGTAAATGAATAAGGCAGAGGAGTACAGAAGAATGAATGGCAAGCAATAAAGACTAATAAAGGCAGAATAACTAAAAAGGATTATGAGATGCTTAGCTTGACACACGATTTATAGAGTTTTGGTCCACCCGACATGTGTCCTCTACCTTGGTCTTTCCCAATCAAGGATTTTCACCAAATCCACTAATCCGATGTAGTTACGGGTCTACACCAAGCCTTTACACAAACCAAGCTTTCCCCAAACTTGAAATCACACCGAGCTAAAACTCTAGCTTGAACAAGTGCTCCCCGCACTCAATCACAATCAAATATACAAAGTTTAAAGTGTGTTAACTGATCCTAAATGATCGAAATACACAAGGTAAGTGCTGGGCAAGATTTACAAGAATAGAGTTAATTAAGAACAAACTTGCTAAAACCAAACAAATACAAAGAATAAGAGTGTTGTACGGCTTGGAGAATATTCTTGCGAGTTAATGCTTTCTTTAGGCTTCTTGAATGCTCAAAACTTGTTTCTAATGGTCATTTCAAGTCTTAAATATAAATCTGTTAAAACTAGCTGTTGGAGCGCCTGTTTGAAATTTATCCTGTTATTTTGTCGTTTTCTAGTGCTGTCAAAAACTGTCAGGTGATGCTGTCGACCTTCTTTAGTCCCACTAAATGATACTTCAAAATTGGTGGCACTAAACTTGCTTCCTCTGTCTTCCTTCAGTCAGTTCTTCATATGCATCTCCTTGTTCTGGCTTTAGTCCCACTAAAAAGACTTCTGATTTATATCTTGGACTAAGTATGCTTCAATCTCAAGGGCTTTGGTTGTAATGTGTCTCTTCTGTGATATTGAGCTTTGTAAAAGTTGGTTTGCGCATAACCATTCAATAAGTATCACTCAATTTGTCACTACACACCTAAGTAGCTTGGTTAGTCTCACTAATATAGAATGTTTTGTTATCATCAAAAACTATATGGAGTCAACAAGGTCTAGAGAAAACAGATTTGGGTCACCAAAGATTCTGGCTTCACTTCTGGGCTTCATGGGTCGAACTGGGCCTAATGGGCCTATTGGGCTAAAATCGGCCAAAATTCAGTAGTTTCTCCAAATTGATCCAAAATTGCTCCAAATGGGCTGAAAACACAAATATGAGAAATATGAGGGTAATTGGATACATATGACTACCAAAACAAGGCAAAATCATATAGAAAATATAGAACTTTTAAGGTCTTATCAGATATCAAGGGGGAAGATTGGGATAGATCTTAAAGTTTGGTTACTTTGGTGGTTGTTTTGTGCTAGAACGAAGGTATTACTTAGAACATTGGAGGAATATGGATCTTAAAAAGCAAGGAATTTGGAAAGATTGTTCAAGTGTCTTATGGACTTACTAGTTGTGTTGGGATTTGTAGCAGTCAAGTTTTCATGACTTCATAATATCTATAGCAATTTACCTTTCAAAAGAAATATGTCCAAAATCTCCATATATATTACCCTGATTTTCAATTATTATATAGTATAATTTTTTTTATTATAATCAACTTAATTTATTTTTTAAGGCGATAATAATAAATTTTAACTTTATTATTCACTCTTAAATTTATTTCTCTTAATTAATATATAACTTAGTGCAAAAGATTCGGAATCTCTTAAATCTCAAAACTAAACCGCCTTTTGGCCAAAAAAAAAAAAATGAAACTAAACTGCCTAAGCATTAATTTGCTACCACTATATATAGAGAGTTTATATATATTGATGACCTTCAATACGCCTTACCACATAAAGTTAATTGGTTTTAGTTCGTAGCTCTCTGTCACACTAATTTGCTAGCGTTCTTCGCCGGTCGCACCCGAGCACTGCTTTCAGCCAAGGCAAGCACACTAATTTATTTTTTATGATTATGATTATGCTCTTAGATCGATGCTTACAACAAGCTTGCTTGCTTATGATATACAGCTTAGTTTATGATGTATTATTTATTTGATTTTGCTTTCTTAAAATTACAAGCAAGTTAGCTGCTAGCTTTTTATGTGCGTGATTCGAGCTAGCTTCTAGCTAGTTTCTTGGTTTTATTGATTGAGTTTGTACGTATGCTGTAATTCAATAGGTTATAATATCTTTGCTATAGATTGATTGATCTTTATAGGAATTTGTCAGATATATTGTCAATCTTAATTCATATATATATTATTGTTTTTTACGTTGAATAAATCTTTGTTAGCCCTAGGATTATCTCGTTAATTATATATATATTGGTAATTAAGCATGCATGCTTAATTCACTTAATCCTTGTTTTATGCTTCAATAATCAGAACATCGACCATGGGAGGTTGCTGTAGTGCACCCAAGAGTAGGTACGACGAAAGTTATCATACCACTGCAGCGTCGACCTCTGCGAATTTGTCTTCTGCCCCGAGTTCTTCTCAAGGTAGGAAATTTGATTTTTTTTTTTGGCCAGAAAAGGAAATTTGATTGAATACGAAGTTATTTATAACATATATATATATAGGATTATGGCAACAAGAAAGTTAATGATTTTATAATATATATATAAAAATTAACTAGGTCCTCGTCCTCGAGCTCCAACATATTCCTTGGCTCAAATTCAACGTGCTACTCACAATTTTGATCCGGAAAAAGAAATTGGTGAGGGTGGCTCATGCAGAGTTTACAGGGGGACCTTACAAAACATGGTAAGTCCTTTATAATTTGTTAATTATGGTCCTTTTTTTTGGCGATAATTAATTATAGTCCTTTTAATTACTATAATTTTTGTATATAAATTATATATAACACATATATATCTTAATTTGTTCATGAAGGACGTTGCTATCAAGAGGTTTACGGATGCTAGCGATGAGAGCTTCAACTCAGAGATGGAGATTCTAACGGAGATTTATTTTTCAAATTTAATGAATTCAAGATTGGCTGGTTTTCTTGGTTCATGCAGTGAAGCAAATGAGAGAATTTTGGTGTTTGAGTTCATGGCCAATGGAACCTTGTATAACATGCTGCACGGTACGTAAATTCTTACAGTCTAAAATAAAACAATTTGTAATTTTATATATACTATATATATAAATATTAAATACATAATTAATTAAAAAATAGAGTACTATATTTGTCTCTCTTTTAATATGCTTCTATATTATAGAGTCTAAGAATTCTACCGCGCCCGCCCGAGATTTACCAAAATAGTTGTCCTAATATTTTGACTCTTGTTTTTCAATTTTTCAGTTCGAACTGATGATTCTACCCCCAACTATCGGCAGCGGCTGGTAATTGCCCAGGATATAGCTAAGCGCTTCTTATTATTATTATAATAATTAGTAGTAAAATTATTATTAGTTATAAACTTCTTTTTGTCGAAAAAATATTTTGAATTTCATCAAAGTCTTCCAATCCCACGCCATTCACTTTTCTTTGTTTTAATTTTAACTACTGCTACTAATTTATCTATTTTATTTAAAATATTTATTTATTGGTAGTAGTAAAATTATTATTAGTTATAATTCAAAAAATATATATTATTTGTTATATTATCATTACGTTTTTCTTTCTTATCTTTTTTATAAATTTTTGGTTAATCTGTAATCTAATACTATCTCTTTTCATTTTAAAATTAATGCAATTTTAAATCACGTTAAGCATCTTATTGTTATAATTATATTAAACTTCTTATAATAATAATAATAATAATAATAATTAGTAGTAAATTTATTATTAGTTATAAACTTCTTTTTGTCGAAAAAATATTTTGAATTTCATCAAAGTCTTCCAGTCCCACGCCATTCACTTTTCTTTGTTTTAATTTTAACTACTGCTACTAATTTACCTATTTATTTAAAATATTTATTTATTGGTAGTAGTAAAATTATTATTAGTTATAATTCAAAAAAAATATTATTTGTTATATTATCATTACATTTTTCTTTCTTATCTTTTTTATACATTTTTCCTTCATCTATTCTTAGATAATTAAGACTATTTCGAAGTTGAGTATTTAATATTTTTCCCAATAATTTGAAGTATTTAGAGTGTCATGATTATAATTCTAGCCAAATCAAGTCGTTTTTTTTTTCATTTTTCTACCAGATCTCGAAAGTTTATTTTATTTGTATAATAAAGTAAAATTCAAAGATGATACATGATTAAAAATGAATATTTTCATATAAAAAAGCAAAAAAGAATGTTGAAGAATTAATTAAAAATTTTATAAATATGATTTTTCATCTTAGAATGTGGACGACCCTTTTTACAAACCCCATAAATAAAAAATCCAAAAACCATTTTTATTAGTTTTATGATTCACTCGAATCTCATAATATTTGGTATTGAATTAACGTTATAAGTATTTAATTTTTTTCTCAAATATTTTAAAGTACCATGGTTTTAATTCTACTTAAAAGACTTTTTCTTATTGAAAATCAATTTTTTTTTGGTACATAACTATGAACATGAGAGGGAAGAACCTATGAAAAAAAAGGAAGAAGCTAAAAATTCGTTAACGTGAACCTCTATATCTAGGAGAAAAGTCTAAAATCTCAATTTAGTACCAAACCTATTACAATAATCTCAATTAGATACTAAAGCTAAAAGTTGGCTCAAATCGATACCAAACGTTTTTTAAAAAGCTCAAATTAGTACCAAATCCGGTTGACCTAAGCAAGTGCATCCCACGCACCGTTAACTACTAACTCCGTCATCCCATGTGGCATTTTAAATATTTTAAATATATTTTTTAATTTTTAATTTTTATATTTTATTTTAATTTTAAATTTTCTCATCTTTCTCATTTCTCACGCACTTTCCCCTTCTCCAATTTTCTTGGGCTTTCTTTTTTCATTTTTGCTACTAATTATTGCAATTTTCCCCTTTTTGACTAGACTACTTATTTAAACTAAAATAATAATTTAATCAAAGGAAAATAATAAGAAGTAACATTTTAAGACAAATTAATATAGAAGGCAATATAATTAAGTTTTATTTGAGTTTTTTCTTTTTTCCCATGTACAAATCAGATTTAACTATTAAAAAAATTAAATTTAACTATTTTTCATATTACATTGTACTTTTTATATACATATAGAAATTACATCTGATACCTATATATATATATATATGTACACAAATTACATTTTTACTACCCTTTATCAAACTTAAGACATTGCAGAAATGCTACATAATTTAACAGAGGCTGAAAATCCCTCTCCTCTATTCAACATTTCTTCCAGCCGGATTGATTCTTTGCAATGCTAACAAATGCTCCAAATCAATAGTATGATAGTGGTATATAACCTGCAAAAATAGTGCATGGAATTTTTTTTTTTGAAAGGCCAAAGAAGGAAAATTTATTGAGAAAGGAAAAGATAGCTAAGTACAGCAGCAACAAAAACAAAAGCTGTCAGGACTCAGGAGAAATCCAAAACAGTAGTTAGGTTCCATGAAAGATCAGCATATCAGTATTTCTATTGACGCCATCTTTAGCTAGTTGGTCCGCCATCTCATTGCAAACTCTTGGGATTTTTAAGACGCTCCAATTTGCAATCTTCCTTTTTAAGGCCTCAATCTGCAGGATAATCTTTCTCAATTTCCATGGAGCGCTATCAGGTTGAAGAACCCATTTACAGGCATTAGCCGAATCCGATTCAATGACGAGGGAGGAGGAGATAATTGATGGTGAGGCAGCATAGACAAGCAAGGCTGCCTTGATAGCAATGAGCTCAGCTTCGTTAGAGTCCGCCACGCCGACAGATTTGGAGAAGAGAGCTATGATAGAACCATTATGATCCCTTGAGACACCCCCTATACCTGCAGGACCGGCTTTCCCTTTAGAAGCACCATCAACATTAAACTTTAAGACCCCAAAATCAGGTTTTTGCCACTCTTGATGTAGAACAGGCTTCTCTTTAGTTCTGCCATTATTCACTAAAGCCAGCTGAGGAAATCGGAAGACATCAGCAAAAGATTGAAGCTGATCAGGCCATTTAGCTAAAATCCACCACGCAAGCCTCACTTTGATAAGATCAAACAATTGGTTCGTGTCAACAGCCTTGCCATTGAATATGACATCATTTCTGAACAACCAAAGAGACCAAATAACCGCAAAAAACAACATATTCCAGACCTCTGCGTTAGACTTAGAAGGAAGCAAACCATTCCATGCATAAATAAAGGCTGTTGGCTTAGTAGGAAAGGCAGTAGTGATACTCCACATAAGGCAACATCGAGACCAAATACTCCAAGCAATGCAACAACTGAAAAAGAGATGACTTACAGTTTCGGTGGCAGCTTGGCAAAGAGGGCACAAAGTGGCGCTCCAGTCAATGATTCCTCTGGTGGCAAGTTCCGCTTTTACCGGGGCTTTTTCTCTAATAATTTGCCAATCTAAGGCTTCAACTTTAGGAGGAGCAAGATTAGACCAAACCAGCTTCCACTTAAAAGAACTTACAGCAACTTCACTAGTAGCAACCTTACAAAAAGAAATGGAACTATAAACTCCATTGGGGGTGTGCTTCCAAATAAGTTTATCTTGAAGGGTGAGACTAGGTGTGAAGTCTTTAAGAAGCAAAAGCAAACTATTCCATTGGTCCAGCTCCCAGTCGAAGAGAGGTCGTCTAAGAGAAATGTGCCAAGTCCAGCTTGAGTTCTCCCATTTACCAAATTCAGAGATCCTTCCAACTTTGTTGGTGGCAAGAGCAAAAATTCTGGGAAAAGCCTCTTTAAGAGCAACATCTAAAATCCAAACATCAAGCCAAAAATTGATCCTGTCCCCATTACCAAGGCAAGCTTTGAAGCCATGAATGAGAAGAGGGGCATATCTATTATCCTCAAGCAGCGGCTGCAAAACAGAAAACCACACTTTGGAGCATGATTTCAAGGAGGTGGAGTCAGGCAAAAGGTTTCTAGCATCAAAGTTATTTTTTTCGACAATCACCTTTCGCCACAGAGCTTCATTAGCGTATCTCCAGATCCATTTACTAAGAAGAGCCCTATTTTTCACCCCAAGATCAACAATGCCAAGGCCACCTTGTTCCTTTGATTTACATATAGAGTCCCAATCAACATAGTGAACTTTCCTTTTGTTACCAGTACCACCCCATAAAAAGCGTCTTTGTAACCGATCCAGCTCATCTTTAACAGAACGAGGAAGAGTGAAAAGAGACATATAGTAAGTGGGAAGACATGAAAGGACCGATTTAATCATAGTAATTCCACCGCCCATTGAGAGATAGGTACTTTTCCAATTTTCAAGCCTACGCTTGAAATTATCAACAACAGGCCTCCACACGGACACAGCAGCATGTCTTGCACCAAGAGGCAGACCAAGATACTTACAAGGGAGGAATTCTGTTTTGCATTTAATAGTGTTAGCCCACATCTGAAGAGTTTGCACATCAAGCCGTATCCCGCAAAGGCTGCTTTTGTTAAAGTTGATCCTTAGACCCGGGAGAAGATTGAAGCACTTAAGGATTCTTTTGACATTCAAAAGCTGGTTTAAATCCGCTTCACAAAAAATAAGAGTGTTATTCGCATACTGAATGTGAGAGATAAATAAGTTACCATTTCCAACTTGAATACCTCTAACAAGATCCAAGCTCACAGCTTTGTGCATCATGGCACTCAGCACCTCAACAGCCATACAAAAGAGCAAAGGAGAGAGAGGGCAGCCTTGTCTCAAGCCTTTCTTCATGGGAAATTGTCTAGTAGGCACCCCGTTAACTAAAACTGAATTAGAAGCAGTTGACACACAGTTCATCACCCACTGTATCCATTTCGAACCAAACCCCATGGACCTCATCGTCAAACAAAGGAAGTCCCAGTCCACATTATCAAAAGCTTTCTCGAAATCCACTTTAAAGAGAAGGGCCTGCCTTTTCTTTTTCTTGATTTCATCAATGACCTCGTTGGCTACCAAAGAACAATCAAGAATTTGGCGGCCATGGATGAAGGCAAATTGGCTGGAACCTACCACAGAAGCAATAACTTTTCTCAACCGATTGGAAAGAACCTTTGCCAGAATTTTATACAGACTGCCCACTAAGCTGATTGGCCTATAATCCTTCAGATGAGTAGGATTATTTATTTTAGGAATCAATGCAAGAAAGGAAGCATTGATATTTTTGTTGAAGGTACCCGAGGAGAAGAACTGATCAAAAAACTGCTTCAGGTCAACTTTCATAATATCCCAATGTTTCTTAAAGAAGTTAAGATTAAAACCGTCAAGCCCCGGGGCTTTGTCCCCATCGCAGCTTTGAAGCGACTGGTAAATTTCCTCTTCAGAAAAAGGTTTTTCAAGAACGACCTTGTCTTGAGGGGAAAGAGTGGCCAAATTCACATCCATCCTGCTAGCTACAAAAGCAAATTTCTTACTAAAATGCTCTTCAAAGTAAGAGGCAATACCTTCTTTAATATCAACTGGCTCAGTGAGATCTTCCCCTTGCCAAGAAATATTATTAATTTTGTTGGCTCGATATCTCTCTGAAGCGGCAAGTTGAAAAAACTTTGAGTTGCGGTCCCCCTCTTGCAACCACTTTACTCGTGACTTCTGCATCCCGCTAAGCTCTTCCGCTCTGTATTTCTTCCATAGTTCACCTCTAAGAGAGATAAGTTCACTATGTCTATCCTTATCGCCACCATCACTTTGAGAAAGGGACTCAAGGCGTTGAATTTCCTCTTCCAAGGACTGAATAGATTTAGAATCACCACCAAGGTTGTTCCTATACCACTGCCTAAGAACAGTTTTGGTGTTCCTCAATTTCCCCCAGAGATCAAGATTATCTGAAGAAGAAGACTTATTCCAGGAATCAACAACCACATTCTGAAAGCCTTTCTCAAACAACCAGTGATTAAAGAACCGAAAGGGCTTTGGGCCCCAATTCTTGTCATCAACAAAACAAGATCACAGGATTATGGTCGGAGAGTGACCTAGGCAAGGCCTTTTGAGAGATAAGGGGATACCTTTCGAGGTAGTCAGAAGTGAGTAAAAATCGATCAAGTCGACTGAATGAAGGATTGTCACGTTTGCTACACCAAGTATATTTTTCTCCTTCAAGTGGAAGGTCAGCAAGATTTAAATTCTCAATGAAATCAGAAAAGTCAGACAAAGCAGCAGAGTTAAGAGTGACCCCGATTTTCTCCTCAGGCGACCTGACAACATTAAAGTCACCCCCAATACAACAAGGTAAATTAAGGGGAGAGATGATCTCAACCAGCTCTTGAAAAAGAATTTTCCTTTCGGAATCATCATTCGGGGCATATAAATTAACCAAAATACATTTAAGATTGGCACCCTTCAGAGTACCAATAAGGAGGATAAAGCGATCCTTGACAATTGAAGAATCAAGAGAAAAAAAATCATCATTCCAAATGGAAATCAAACCCCCAGCTGACCCAGCGGCATTAGAACAAGCACCTTGAAAGCGTCCCTTGCCCCATAAAGCTTTAAGACATTTATTGTCCACGTTTTGAAGCTTGGAATTTCTTCTTCTTCTTCCTTCCAAAGCTAAGATCTAAACCCAGAAACCCCCATCCAATTCGAGATCGATTCTTCCTCCTCCGATCTTCCTGACTCCAATATCTCCTACGGACTCAATGTCAGCCAATCTCTAGTTAGCCATGAACTGTAGAAACCGAAGGTGGAGGAATCGAACCAGAAAGCGAAGTGGCGTTAGTAATAGAAACAGATTGGAGACTAAGCCAATTTTGGTACGAACTGGAAACAGTACGAACCGTTGCCCAATAGGTCATTTCTCTCTGCAATGGGTCCAATTACAAAGCAGCTTGTATTGCGTGGCCGACCCTCTAGACTCCGATGGAAATCAGGGATTCCTCGAATCGGAAGCAGCTCCAGTCGAGACCGTTCTGAAATTTATTTGAGTGACACCAAGTCAGCTTTTTTTTTTCTCTCTTTGAGTGAAAAAGAAAAGGACAGCTGCCAATGCCTTTTCATTACCTGACTTTTTGAGCTTTTAAAGCCATGGCCGACAATTTGTTTCTTCACTAAGGTCAGTTCTTTTTTCTTCCTCTTATAATTTTCATTGTGGTTTTTATTTGGGTTTCTTTAGTTGGCTCCATTATCGTTATCTAGAGTGAGATTTGAAGGTTGTTAGGCATAGTTGCATGCAACATTAGTATTTGTTGTTTAAGTTTGATTAGCTTTGTTTGGATGACTTTTGTGCTGTTAATTTGCATGTTTAGACACTTGTTTGTTAAGCTTATGTAAATGACAGGTGTTAAAAGGCTAATGTGCTGTCAAGCTTCCATAATCACTATATATTTGCATGTAACAGTGTTTTAAAGAAGTTAATACAAGTTTCTGTTTTCATCCTCATTTTCTTTCATTTTTTTCTCTGTTTTAACATTGAATTTTCATCTTTCTTAACTCTCTTTGATTGCTAACTTCAGCTTTGTAATCCATTTTGCTTGACCAATTTTCTGTTAACCTTGTTTAAGCCTTTCAAAACCAACAATGGTATCCAGAGCTTTAGTCTTAAGGGACCTGTTGCATATTGAAACTTTGCTTGAAACTTTAAACAGAAAATCTTTGAAACCAAACCAAGATGGATTATCAACCAATGAAAATCAGTGACTTACCTCCTCCTAAATTCAATGGTGAAAATTATCATTTGTGGTGTGTGAGAATGAGAAATCACTTATTAGCTCTTGATCTTTGGGAGTATGTTTCCGCTGACAAAGAGAAAGAGAAGGAGAAGGAGGAACCAAGCAAGGCTGCTGGTGGCATCAAGATTGAGGCAGCAGTAGCTCCAGCAAAGTCAAAATACCAACAAGATAAGTATAAAGCTTTAGTTTATATTCAGCAAGCTTTATCAGAAGAAATCTTTGCTAGAGTTATGAACTGTACTTCTCCTAGACAAGCATGGGAATTAATTAGAAATGAATATGGAGGTTCAGAACAAACTAGAATGTCCAATATTCTGCATTTGAAAAGAGAGTTTGAAACTGTGTTAATGAAGAAGGATGAGAGAATTAGAGGTTATGCAGATAGATTGATGAAAATTGTTAACAAGTTAAAACTGTATGGTGATGATGAATAAACAGAAGCTAAGATTGTAATGAAGATTCTTACTACTTTGCCTCAGAAATATGAAATGAATATACTTGCTCTTGAAAGTAGGGGTGATGATCTTTTTAAGATCAAATTGTCAGACTTGCTTAACATTCTCCATGCTTCAGAGGAAAGAGCACAGAACAGACAGCTTCAATATGAACCAGAAGGAGCTATGTTTGTAAAACCGGTTGATAAAGGCAAAAGTAAGAAAGTTTGGCAGGATTTCAAGAAGAAAGATGAGAAGCCTGCTGAAAGTAAGGAAGTGGGAGAGAAAAACAGTATCCTCCCTACCCTCATTGTAAGAAATCCACACATCTGCCTAAATTTTGCTATTGGAGGCCAGATGCCACTTGTGGATATTGTAAGGAGAAAGGGCATGTTGAGAAAGTTTGTAGAAACAAGAGAAAAGGGAAGAAACAAGTGCAGCAAGCTAAGCCTGCTCAGACAGAAAATAAGGAAGAACATCATGAAGAAGATAATTTGTTTGTTGCTGAGGTATGTTCAGTTTCAACTAGCAGAAATTCATCAGGTTGGCTTATTGACAGTGGTTGCACTTATCACATGGTGCCAGATGAGTCTATGTTCACTCACTTGGACAAGACTTACACTACCAGGTGAAGATTGGGAATGGCAAGTATTTGCAGGCAACTGGCAAAGGAGATGTTTCTGTCAGAACTTCATCAGGTACTAAGGTTATTCCAGATGTGCTTTTAGTGCCTGAGATCTCATATAATTTGATTAGTGTTGGTCAGTTGTTAGAGATGAATTATTCAATTCTGTTTAAAAACAAAACTTGCATGATTACTGAGCCTACTGGTAGAGAATTGGTTACTTTACCAATGGTGAATAGGACTTTCTATCTGAGATGTGAACAACAGGCACTTGTAAATGTTGAAGGTGATTCTCTGCTTTGGCATAGACGAATGGGACATCTGAATTATTTTTCTTTGAGAAAGATGGCAGCAGAAGGTTTGGTTGAAAACTTACCTCACATTGAAGAACAAACTGGAATTTGTGATGTGTGCCAATTTGGGAAACAAAGTAGGAATCCTTTTCCTGCTAAAATAAGTTGGAGAGCTTCAGAAAAGTTGCAGCTTGTGCATTCTGATGTATGTGGGCCACAAAGAACACCAAGCTTGAATGGAAGCAGGTATTTCATCCTTTTCATCGATGATTATACCAGATATGCTTGGATTTATTTTCTGAAGCAGAAATCTGAGGTAACAGAGATCTTCTGGAAATTTAAGGCAGCAGTTGAGAAGCAAAGTGGTTCAAAGATCAAAGTGATCAGAACAGACAATGGTACTGAGTATACTGCAGAAAAATTTGATGAATATTGCAGCACTGAAGGCATTGAGCACCAGCTTAAAGTGACTTACTCACCACAGCAAAATGGTGTGAGTGAGAGGAAGAACAGAACAGTGATGGATATGGCAAGGTGCATGATGTTTGAGAAGGGTTTGCCAAAGGAATTCTGGGCTGAGGCAGCAAACACAGCAGTTTATGTTCTTAACAGAAGCTCAACAAAATCTGTTAAGGACATGACACCATTTGAAGCCTGGTTCGGATTTGTGCCTTCTCTTAATCATTTAAAGGTCTTTGGTTGCATATGTTACAGTTTAGTGCCATCTGCAAAGAGAGAAAAGCTTGATAAAAGAAGTGAAGCAGGGATCTTTGTTGGTTACAATCAATTCGCTAAAGGGTATAAAGTCTACATTCCTGCAACAAGGAAAGTGATTGTTAGCAGAGATGTGAAATTTGATGAAGAAGCAGTTTGGAGTTGGAGTGACAAGGAGAAACAATCTCTGACATTTCAAGAGGTTGGATTCGATCAAAGAGGAAATTTAGATGTTGATCACACTCCTGTAAGAGGTACAAGACTGCTTTATGATATTTATGCTACTTGTAACCTCTCTTTGATGGAACCTACAGATGTAAATGAAGCATTGCAAGATGAGAAATGGGAACTTGCAATGAAGGAGGAGCTGAGAATGATTGAGAAGAACAGAACTTGGGTGTTGGTTGATAAACCAACTGAACAAAAAGTGATAGGAGTTAAATGGGTGTTTAGAACAAAGTTGAATCCAGATGGCTCTATCAACAAGCATAAGGCCAGACTTGTAGTGAAAGGGTATGTGCAGCAATATGGAGTTGATTATTCAGAAACTTTTGCACCTGTGGCTAGGCATGATACCATCAGGATGCTATTGGCTCTTTCAGCTCAGAATAAATGGCCTGTGTACCAGCTTGATGTGAAGTCTGCATTTTTGAATGGTTTTCTCAAAGAAAATATTTATGTTGAGCAACCTGCTGGATTTGAGATTGCAGGTAAGGAGAACAAAGTTTATCTGTTGAGAAAGGCCTTGTATGGTTTAAAGCAGGCTCCCAGGGCTTGGTATGAGAGACTCCACCAGTACTTTGAAGCTCACAAACTCAGGAGGAGTGTAAGTGAGCCTACTCTCTACATAAAGCATTATGTTTCTGATATTCTTATTGTATCAGTTTATGTAGATGATTTGCTTGTGATTGGTAGTAATGCAAAGTTGGTGGAAGGTTTTAAAAGAAAAATGAGTGAAGAATTTGAGATGACAGATCTTGGTTTAATGAGATATTTTCTTGGAATGGAGATATGCCAAATTGACAGTGGAATCTTCATTCATCAGAAGAAATATTGTGTGGAACTGTTGAAGAAATTTTATATGGATGGTTGTAAGCCTGTTGACACCCCTATAGTGGTTGGAGAGAAGCTTTGCAGAGATGATGGTGATGAAAAAGTGGATGAACGAGGGTTTAGAAGCTTGATTGGAGGTTTGTTATACCTTGCAGCAACTAGGCCTGACATTCTTTTTGCTGTAAGTTTGTTTTCCAGATTTATGCATTCACCTAGTGAGCTTCATTTGAAAGCAGCAAAGAGGGTTCTGAGATACCTTAAGGGTACTTGTGATTTTGGATTCTTCTTTGAAGCTGGTAAGGAAGGGAAGTTAGTTGGCTATGTGGATAGTGACTGGGGTGGTTCAGTTGATGATGCAAAGAGTATTACTGGCTATTTGTTTCAATTTGGAAGTGGAGCATTTGCATGGAGTTCAAGGAAGCAGCAAACTGTTGCTCAATCAATAGCAGAAGCTGAATATATTGCTATTTCAGCTGCTGTTAATCAAGCTTTATGGTCCAGAAAATTACTTGATGATCTTGCTCTTCTTCCTGCAATTCCAACCAAGATCCTTTGTGATAATCAAGCTGCAATTGCTATTGCAAAGAATCCAGTCTTTCATGGTAAGACTAAGCATTTTAAAGTGAAGTATCATTTTATCAGAGAAGTTTTATGTGAAGGTGAGATTGAACTTGAGCATTGCAGTACTGTTGATCAATTTGCTGATATTTTGACAAAGCCTCTGTCAAAGGCTAAGTTTGAAGATTTCAGGTTGAAGATTGGAGTAATGCAGCTAGCAACTAAGGAGGAGTGTTAGTGCATAGTTGCATGCAGCATTAGTATTTGCTGTTTAAGTTTGATTAGCTTTGTTTGGATGACTTTTGTGCTGTTAATTTGCATGTTTAGACACTTGTTTGTTAAGCTTATGTAAATGACAGGTGTTAAAAGGCTAATGTGCTGTCAAGCTTCCATAATCACTATATATTTGCATGTAACAGTGTTTTAAAGAAGTTAATACAAGTTTCTGTTTTCATCCTCATTTTCTTTCATTTTTTTCTCTGTTTTAACATTGAATTTTCATCTTTCTTAACTCTCTTTGATTGCTAACTTCAGCTTTGTAATCCATTTTGCTTGACCAATTTTCTGTTAACCTTGTTTAAGCCTTTCAAAACCAACAAAGGTTCTGGTAATAGATTGTAATTTTTAGTATTTCTTGTGAATATTCTAATCTGGGTTTTTCTGTTAAAAAAATGTAAGATGATCTTTGTCACTTTATTGAGATAGAAGCAACACCCAGATTTCAATTTCATGGAAAGATGTTTTTTTCTTAATTAATTTTAATACACATGTTGATTTATTTTTTACGTTAAACATTAATAATCTAATATTTAAGGTTGAATGCATATGTAAAGTAGATAGCTAATGTTTGGGTAATTTCACGTAGCTCCATTTCCTGGATTATTAACACCAAGTGAGGTGTTTTAATATTTGGTAATTCTTTTAATTTCAGGATTCGAGAAGAGGAAGCATTTAGTGGAATTTGATGGTCCTTTGATGTTTTCCAGTAACCGGCGATGATATATAGTGATGGTGGGTTTGGGTTCCGATGAAAGATTGACGGGTTGCCGGTAACAAGGTCGGTGGTACTTAGGTGGTGTCTGGTTTGATTTCTGAGCTTTAAGTGTTCTTGGTGTTCTTCGTTATTATTGTTGAGTTCTTGGCGAAGAGGCCTCTTTGATCTATTTTGGATAAGAAAATTTTAAAATCCTATGTTTTAGTTGTTTTTTAAAATTAAAAAATAAAAGAAAATAAAACAAATTAGAAATGCTTATTTTAGCCTAAAATACACGTTGAATAACGGAAAATATGACTTAACAGGGATTTAACGCGCGTGTATTTCAAACGTTGTTGACAGACCTAAAAAAGTACTAAATTGAACCATTTATAAAACGTTTGGTACCAAATTAGACGAAATAAAAGATTTGGTACTAAGTTGTTATTTTCTTAAAAGGTTTGGTACCAATTTGAGATTTCAGCCTATTATGAAGGGTTGAAAGAATTCTGTGGTGTGTGAAATGAAAAATAAACCCGATGAAATTAAAAGGGTCATTATGTTCTTTTTTTTAATTATTTTTAATTTTTTACCCACCTGGTACGTGGCTTTTTTTGGGGCCTTATTTCCTTTTAACGCGTTTTCAACGACGCGTGTTTATCACGCGCTGACGGAACCCGGATTTGGTACTAATTTGAGCTTTTTAAAAAACGTTTGGCATCGATTTGAGCCAACTTTTAGGTTTAATATCTAATTGAGATTATTGTAATAGGTTTGGTACTAAATTGAGATTTTAGCCAGGAGAAAATTAGTTCAAAGTTTCATAGTTATTAGTATCAAGTAGTGAGACCTGCTTGTCTGTTGGGATAATAATAATTCTTGAAACAGTAACAGAAACAATAAAATTTAATTATTAAAAGTTTTGATTTTTTTTTTAAAAAATTAATAGATCATTCATTCATTACTTTTATTTTGGTCTATTAGCTTAAATCAATTTATTTCATTCATTAATATGCATAAAACTGTAGTGTAGTAAGAAAAAATCAAATTCAGGTTTGATTCAACATGTCAAAGATATTCATATATAGTATATAAATTCAATTTCTCGATCGCAAAACAGAAAGGACTAATGAATTAATAATTAAAAAATGTTATTTTCAAGTCAATACTTTTACACACATTAATTTAGTATGTCTGGTTGAATTGTGAGATTTGTTTTGGGATACTAATTGAAATGGTGAAACTAGGCATTGTGTTATGAGATTAAAATGACAACAATAACAGTTGTGTAACATTTTCGTGAAAGATCAACAGAATAAAGAATATATTACTTCATATACATGTACAATAAAATAATAAAATTGAAATCCTAAATCTTTAATGATTTTAACTAACCATCCATCCATGTGTGAATAAATTAAGCTCAATAAATTTTCTTATAATATCTCTTCAATTATCTATTATAACTTTTGTGAATTTAATAATACTATAGTTTAGCTTTTTTCTTAAACATGAATAAGAAATTTGATAGCTAAAAATACTAAGAATGTAAGGTTATTGAATCAGTTGATAGTACTAGACTATTTTTATAATTATAGAGTTTTTTTTTATTCCTACCCGTAGCTAAAAAAAAAAAGGTTACCTTCACCGTTGAAGAAAGTTTACCAAAATTAATAAAAATATAAGGTTATTGAATTTATTAATAACTTTCTAATTGTTTTTTTAGTAATCATAACAAAATAAGAAAATTGGTAACCTATTATTGATATTGAAAGGCCATAAAAATTGCTAAGAATGTAAAGTTACTAATTTATCAAGGATTTAAGGTTGCTGAACTTTTTTTTTCTATAACACTCTAACATTTTTTTTTCATAACCTATATATATATATATATTATATCTTATTATCTTACTATCTTATCTTTTTTTTTTTGGATAAATATGTATTCATTTATCCGGTAGCAGGAACTCCTACAAAACTAGATACAAAGAGTTTAGTTGCTCATAAAAGAGCCAACTACCAATCTAATTTCAACTTCGAACTATTACAAAGAGAAATATTGACAGAATCTTTAGCAACATTCTTAAAACCAAGTAACTTCAAACGAATAGAATCAGCAATTAGTTGGAAAGATTGCTCAACAGTCTGCATCTTCTGCTGAAATATCCTAGCATTACGCTCTCTCCAAATAACATAACAATAAGCATTCTAAGCTAATTTCAAAACTAAAGAGAGTAGAGATTTCCCTTTAAGTTTTGTATTTGTCCACTGAAACTCACTCTGCCAGTCACCAGCTACCTTAGTCAAATTGCAAGTCCTCAAAATCTTCGCCCATAACTTCTTCGAATACTCACAAGTGAAAAAGATGTGATCTCTGCTCTCTACATTCAAATTGTTGACCACACAACACACAGTCCAGAGATTCAATCTGCACATTCCAGTTACTCGATCTATCTTTAGTAGGTAGTCGATCTAAAATAGCCATCCAAGTAACAATCGAATGTTTAGGCAATTTACAAGAAAACCATACTAACCTTTGCCATGGGACACGAGGATTTTTAGACCTCAAGTGATCATATACAAGAGAAGTTTTATAAACATAACCAGGGAGAGTCCAATCCCCACCAACCTGAATAAACTGATCAGCCTTATTTCTCAAATGAAGCAACTTCTTTATGTTCCAGCTATATCTCTATAAAGAAGGGATCTCCATAATAGATCCACCTTTAAGAATATATGCATAAATCCATGCTATCCAAAGTGAACCTGATTTCATAAAGATACTCCATAAGTGTTTAATAACACATGCTTCATTCCAGATGACTAACTTTTTAAGTCCAAGGCCTCCTTCAGATTTGGGATGACTAATCCAATCCCAATTAACTCTAGCCCCCTTAGCATTACTATCAGATCCTCTCCAGAAAAAGGATGAGCAAAGTTGATTTAATTTCTTAATTACAGCACTAGGGAGAATGAAACTTTGGCACCAGAAATTGTGAATGCTAAAAAGAACTGATTGAATCAACTGGAGTCTTCTAGCAAAAGGGAGGTACTTGACTGTCCAGTAAGATATCCTCTGTTTTACTTTATCAATCAAAGCACCAGAGTCCTTTTCACTTAGCCTTTTTGACACCAATGGGAGGCCCAAGTATCTAACAAGTAGATTACCCACTTTAAAATGAGAAAGCTCTACCATTTTCTGTACAATATCACCAGACACTCCAGCTGTAAAAAGCTCACTTTTCTCACAATTTAATTGCAGGCCAGAATACTGATAGAAAAGATCCAGGATACTCTTAACTCCAGCAACAGATTCAAGATTCCTCTTAACAAATATCAACAGATCATTCGCAAAACATAGATGAGCGAGATTGATCTGTTTGCATTTGGGATGATAAGAAAAAACGCCAAGTTGAACAGCATAATCAAGCAGTCTAGACAAAACATTCCTAGCAAGAACAGAGAGATAAGGAGAGATAGGATCTCCCTGTCTAACCCCTCTAGCACCAGCAAAATAACCCACTAAGCCACCATTAATAGACAATGAATACATAGGGCTAGTGAAACAGGCAGAAATCCAAGAAATATAGGTATCCGGAAAAGAATGAGCTTTAAGAATGTTAATTAAGAAAGACCAGTCAACAGAGTCAAAAGCCTTCCTTAAATCAATCTTTAATGCACATCTAGGTGAAGAGCTCTTCCTATTATACCCACAAACAATTTCCTGAGCTAATAGAACATTGTCAACTAATTTCCTCCCTTCAATAAAGGCACACTGATTCTCAGCAATAAGATGTGGTAAACACACTGATTCTCAGCAATAAGATGTGGTAAACACACTAATTCTCAGCAATAAGATGTGGTAAACAGTGTTTCATTCTATTAGCCAAAATTTTTGTAATGCACCTATAAATGATAGTGCAACAGGAATTAGGCCTAAACTCAGTAATATAATTGGGGTTATGTACTTTAGGCACAAGGGTAATAGCAGTAGAATTGAATGTTTGAAGTAAATGACCTGTATGGAAGAAATACAGAATTGCCTCCTCAACATCTTCCTGCACAATACTATAAGCTGATTTGAAGAAGTAAGCATTGTATCCATCTGGTCCTGGCGCTTTATCACCACTAATAGAGAAAATGGCGGATTTAATCTCAGCTGTAGTAACAGGAGCAGATATGGCCTATCTTAAATTTGCAGGCACCGTATCTTGTAAAATATCCGTCAAAAGGTCAATTGAACATCCACCAACAGCACCATCTTTCTTCCCAAGCAAAGACTGGAAAAACTGGATAGCCTCATCAGAGATTTGCTGGAAAGTTTCAAGTTTAGTATCACTAGCTGTTTGCAGAGATTTAATGGTATTAGATTTTTTCTTCACAGTCACCATTGTATGGAAAAACTTAGTATTCTGATCCCCCTCTTGAATCCATTGCACCCTGGATTTTTTTGTTTATAGAAGCTCTCTTCAGCACTTTAAAGAACTTTTAACTCCAATTCTTTCACCTTCAACTCATCAACTAGCTGTGAAGATGCAGACTGTAATAAAGAAGTTTGTAATCGAGCTACTTCTCTTTTTTGGTTGACCTTGTCAGAAAGCTGCCCAAAATTATCTCTGTTAAACTGCTTTAAGACTGGCTTTAGTCTTCTTTTAAGTTTCCTAAACAATCTCAACATGGGATCTCTACCATAAACTGGTTGAGTCCAAGACTGGTTTACAGTAGCCATGAAATTATCATGTTTAGTCCAGAAGTTGAAGAAACGAAAAGGCTTGGGAGGGGAAAAATTTTGAGAGTCCAATTTCACCAAAATGGCACAATGATCAGAATACTCTCTATGTGAGTGGTTTATATATGACCTTTTTTTTCAATAGGTAGTTTCTTTAAAATGATATAAATAAATTTAAATATTATATTTATCCTATAGTGGGTAGTTTTTATCTAAAATGGGTAGTTTTTATTTTATTTTGAATTTTTAAAAACTGAGTTTGTCTCCGAGTCTACCCGTAAGACAAACTTAGGTTTTGGCATTATAACTTATATATATATATATATAATATCTATACTAATTATAATGTGAAGTCCTGAGTTTGTGTCACGAGTTAATTCGGATACAAACTCAGTTTTTAAAAGATTAAAAACTACCAATTTGAAACTAAACCACCAGAGATATATATAATAATTAATTTTTATTTATATCATTTAAAAAAAAGCTATCAATTTAAATGTGTCAAAAAAGAAAACTACTATAAATACCTTTTTATTTCTACACTCACAAAGTGAGTGCATAGATCTAGTATATATCTATTTAAATATGCCAAAAAAGAAAACTACTATAAACTACCTTTTTATTTCTACATTCACAAAGTGAGTGTCATAGATCTAGTATATATATATATATATATATATATATATATATGTATGTATTTTGGACTCCTGTTGAGGAGTTAATGTGTCAAGATTTAAATTGCAAAATCATTTTTCATTTTTTTATTAGTAACCATTACTCTTGGCCTCTTAATGTTATTAAATGTCGAATATTAAATTTTATTGTTAGTGACCATTACTTTTTCCTTTTATTATTGTTATTAAAATTGAAATAGCTGTTATTGAAATTTTAAATTTGAGAGTTACAAAACCATTAATATTAATTTGGAGGTTATGTATATAATATTTGGGAGGTTACAATTTTATAACCGTTCCTTATTGGCTTATATATAGGCAGATTGGCTATCATTTTCACTTGCACCAGAAATTGACTTATATCTTCTCATTCTCTCCCTCCGATTTATAATCTCTCATACTTCTAATCTTCCTCAAATTTGTTTTCTTATTTAAAAAAATCAACATGAAAATTTTTTCTAACCAAAATCATGGTAATCGTTTTGTTCATCAATTTCACATATTTCACATTTTCTTTACACAATTATATGTTTTGATATTTGGTTGTGTTAGGAAAAATATAGTAGTGTTAATTTACTCTTTTCCAACTCAAAATGGTTTGACAATTACATAATAGAAATTACAAACAATAGGGAAAAATGACATTTAAGAGGTTCCATGGTAAGAGACTATTTATGTATACGAGTCTCTCATCATATTTCATTTTCTTTTTTTGTTGGATTCAGACTTTGTTAATTGATATAAGTTTTTCTAGAGTTGAAAGATCATGGATGACACTGTTAAATTTATAAGATTATAGGACTAACGAAAAATTCGGAGACATGATAAGGTACAGATCATCAAGCTTCTTTCTTTTCTTATTTCTAATTGATATCTCAAGAAAAACTTTATATTTTTTCTTTTTTAGGGGTAAGTTTAGCTCTTTCTAAAGTGTGTTTTAGTTATTTGAGTATTAATTTTTTTGTTATTATTTAATCTAATAATTTTACATCATTGTATTTTGCTTCATCTTTCATCTCTCTTTCTTCCATAAGGTTTTTCTTTTTTCACTTCCCTGTCTCCCTCAACTTTCTCTTCTCTCCTTAATTGGCAGTATATTATTATATATTATATATTATATATGTACATAATATATGAATAACAAAAAAAATAGATCTTTTGATAAAAAAATAGTAACTGATCGAGCTCAAATTATGCATGTTTTTATAGCTATTTTTATATACTTTTTACCACTTTTATATGTGTTTTTACCCTATTTTGTTAGTATTTGTGTTTTTAGATCTTGAAGACAAGAAAATTGAAAACTTATTGTTTTTCATTCTTTTTGAAGCTATTTTGGAGACTTTTTACTCAACTATGGATTTAGTCATTTGGAATGAAGATTTGAAGATGCGAAGTTCGTGATTGAAGATATTTTGAAGATTTGAAGACTATTGAAGAATTAATTCAAGAAGTAAAAATTGAAGATTTGGAGCTTATTTGCATAGGATTGAAGCCAAGCCCAGATGAAGCCCTGAAGTTGAGGATTTTTGGATTATTTATATGGGAATATACTCAGCCCATATAAACCTATTATTGGAGTTAAAATCCCAATTTGTAGGTATAATATCCAAAAGAATATTCAAATCCCGCAATAATCCCGCAGATTTGCGATATAAGCCCGGTTTCAGCGCAGTCTTCGTAGAAAGACCATAACTTTCTGCTCAGATGTCCGTTTTAAGCCCATGAGTAGCCGTTGGAAAGCTAACTCTGAGCTCGACAACTTTCTTTTGAAGTGCAAAGCCCAGATCTGCCATCTTCAAGCCCGAAATCGACGTCGAAGTTCCTGCACAATTCCAGAAAATTCCAGGATCCTATTCTAACTTGGATTCTACTCTAGGATGACACCTAATCCAACTTGGAGACCAAGTCATAGCTAAACCGTCCTACCTTATTCCTCCACTATAAATAGCCACCTCCTGTATCACAAATCACACAAGTTTACACATCACAAATTTTAGATAATTCTCTTTTTCTACCTTTCATTAGTTTTTAGGTTTTCTCTAGTTTTAGAAGAGGGAGAAGTCGACACCCTCTCTAGTCATAGAGGGGTGCGACGTCCCTAGGGTTTCAAGGAGGAGAAATCGTTCCTCCTTAGTTCTGTAAGTATTCTTATGCCTCTCATGGATTTTCCTAAGTCCATGAGTAGCCAAATCCTTAATACTTCTGATCCTTTAGTGAATTCAATCAATTGATTATGGTGAGATTTCTATACTTATAATTTTGTGTTAAGTTCTTGATGATAGTAGTCAAAACCCTAGAATAATTTTATGATTCTGAATCTTATTTGAGTTATGTGGCCACTAACGATGTAAGAGGAAGATCTATGGCTAGATCAAGCTTAGAATTAATCACTCAAGTTTGATTGTATGTAGCAAATTAGATTTGTTTAATCGCTGCTTAATGGGTATTTGTCTATCGGAGGGCGAGAAATTTCTCTTCGTATGGTTCTACTTTGTAGGCATGTGTGTAAAATTAATTAATCTTAATGCTTTGTTTTCAAGTGATCTTTAAGCCCTAAGAAAGTAATCGATTGCTGAAGGAATAAAAGGGATAACTGCAGCTTTAATCGGCCTCTTATCGAAAATACATGTTGGAAACCTATATCAGTTGTCAGTCAAGAATAAGATGCTTAATTCACCTTTTAAGTCGATGATCCATAGTTAATCTGATTGAATCATACCACTGGAGAAGAAGTATGCTTTATAATTATTGTTTGCTTTATAATCTGCTTTAGATTTAGATCTAGATTTAATTTATTTTGCTTTGATTTTTAGTTTAATTGTTTTCTTTATAATTGATTTTCACAATCCCCTGTTTTCTGTTTGATTTTTGGAAAAGATTTTTCTTTATTCTCTATCGTTCATCACATAACCCTTCTCTGTGGGATTCGACACCTACTTGCCCTAGCTATTCTAGTTAGTTATTGTGGGGATTATTTTTATGGTCATAGACGACACGATCAGTAACTATAGCTAGATATAACGAAAACAATATTAATACACATATATTTACATTTGTGGCATTAGATATTTGATATTTCAATAAGTTAAGAAAAAACTACAATTTAATTGGAAATAAAGCTTAATAGAATATTATGCCACATTTATTTTTCATTACAATTTAATTTTTCGATTCATGACATTTATATATGAATATAAATATGCAATATGAATATGATCTTCATTAAGCATTTCTTTACGATCAGTTTAAGATTTTCTTTAAAATGACTTTTCCTACAAATTTATTGTCTATTTCGAATAGTACAATTTGCATTGTTCTACATGAGGGAGTTACACATGTGTCCAACTAATCTATAATGTTCTCTTTATTGAATCATTCTAATATTTCTCATGCATGTAGGAATTTTTTTTACACTTAAATCGAATAATAGAATATTAGA
>AWWV01009586.1:0-43414 GCA_001974805.1 Corchorus capsularis | reverse complement strand
ATTGTCCAAACTATCCCTTCTACCCATTCTGATCATTCTGCTTTACTGATTGACTCTAATCCTAAAGACATGTTTATAAAGAAAAGGTTTCGTTTTGAGAATCAATGGATTGGTAGACAGGACTACCATAATATTGTGAATAATACTTGGTCTGAGGCTAAAATTGGATCCTTTGCTTTTGATTTTGCTCATAAGTCTAAAATATTGGCGTTTCGTTCTAAGGATTGGCAGAAAAATGTCTTTGGTAACATTAGAAACTCTATACAAAATCTTAAGACTGAATTGAGTAACTTACAAAACTCTTTCTCTCATAATGTGTTCAATCTAGATTCTATTAAAAAGGAGAAAGACATTATTAAACAGATCAAAGACCTAGAAAAGCTTGACAAAATCTATTGGATGCAAAGAGCTCAAGATAAATTTTATTAAGGAAAATGATGCTAATATTAGGTATTTCCATGCTAAAGTCAAACAAAGAAGAAGAAACAACCTTATTCACTCTATTAAACATGATAATACCTGGTATACTTGTAGACACCCATTTTTGTCCGGTATCCTTTAATTTAAATCAATTTTGGCATTAGGGTCACCTAGGGGCATTTTGGTCATTTTTGCATTCAAGGGGCATTTTGGTCATTTTGAGTCAATTTTTAATTTAGGTTAGCTAATTCATTTCTTAGTCGTCTAAATTGCATTTGAAAAAACCCAAAAAATCTTAAAGTGCATCTTTGGCATTTTTACATATTTTATGGTTTAGTTTCACTTAGTAATATAGTATTGTTGCATTTTAATCTTTTATTTAAATCAATTTGTTTCTTAATTTGCAAACAGGGGGGCATTTGAGTCAACTTTTAAGTTTTAGGATATTTAGGTAATTTAGTTCACATAGCATTAGGTTCATAATTCTAAAATACAAAAAATATACAAATTGGAAAATCATAAAGAGTTGCATTCCCTTTGCATTTTGCATTGTCATAGGACATATACCATGGCTCCTTTACATTGTTGTTCTTATCTAGAAATGCAAAAGATCTTTCATTTATTTCTTAATTTAGAAAAGTACAAAAAAATAGAGATTGAAAGGTGCAAAAAGAGTTCATTCGTTTCTCTGTTTACAATTTACAAAGGAAAGCTGCCTCATCTTTGGAAGCCATTCAATCTTCTGAACATGGTGTTGGTAACTGCCATCCTACTGCCAAAGACAATGAGTTAATAGAGGGAAGAATTTCGCAGACTACACTTCAATGCAAAATCATTACGATACATCAACCTTAAAAGAGAATGATGAGCACTCCGACAGGGCAAAGCAGCAAGTAAAGGCATGCCAAGCATGTACCAGAAGAATTGAATCTGATAAATAAGGCACAAAAGTGACATTGAGCAGCAACAAGGACAGTGGCATTCGACTAGGCCAACAATTCAATCGCAAAGCATAATGGCAAGATATAAATGATTAAGGCAAAGCAAAATTAGTAAAAGGAAAAGGCATTAAGGCAATGAGAGTGCGAGCATAGGCAGCAGGTCATTCAATGCACACTAAGGTCACATTTCCAGCAGCATTATCCAATCAAGTCAAACAGAGACTACAAGACCAGTTTCAGGGCATTAAGAACGCATTTAGCACTCACGTCATTCTCAGCAAGCATTTCCATTACATAGGTTTATGCCATAAGTCTTTAAGTGTTTCAATACATAATCATGCATATATTTCGTCCCAATCCTTTGCATTTTGAAGTGAAAAGGGAGCACTATACCTCAAGAGAGAATAATTGCTAGTTCACCTTGGTGCCAGCACCTTAACTTCTCCTTTTGATCTTATCACATCACCGACCCCTGCAGAAGAGGACAAACTGATAAGTTCAGTTTTTATATTTCTGAAAATTAAGGCAAATTGCAAGGTTGAAAAGAGCAGTTAAATTTCAGAGTACCCACAGAGAGATAAAGTGTGAGTCAGCAATGTTGATAAGCAAGTTCGAATTTCACAAACTAATTTCAGAGAAGAGGAGCTGGAAATTACCTCATTGGAAGTCTCGACCAGCTCAGATTTCTCCCTTCCTTATCCCTTTGGCAACAAAATTGACCTGAGGGAAGAGACAAAATTGGTTAGCGAAGAAGATGGGAAATTGAGGGGAAGAGATAAGAAGGAATAAAAGTGGTAGCTGGCAGGGGATGGAGGGGGCTCTCTCACTCGGGAATCTCTCTCTCTCTTGATTTTCAGGAAGGATCACACACAGCCACTCATTCTCTTTGGGATGGATCCTCTCTCTCTCCACTCTCTCCCAAAGGAAGAAACTCCTTTCTTTACTCTCTTCCTCTTAGCCATGGCAACCTCGGTTCAAAATAAGAGTTAGGGTTCATCGTAAAAAATTGAGGTTTTTCAAAATTAAGAAAATTTTTGGGAAACTTAAACCATGAAGATGGAGGAAAAGAGGTGAGGAACAATATACCTGAAAGAGAGGATCATCTGACGGTTAAATCGCCAGATCCGAAAACTTCTTTAACGTTTCTGGTGATGCTTGATTGATGGGTTTAGAGGTGGGTCTCGGCAAATCAAAGCTTGGATTCGGATTTGGGAAATTACGGTGACCATTTCTGGAAATTTTGAAGGTGATTGGCGTTCATTGGCAGCTCCGACGCGACGAGAGCGACCTCCGATGGCAGCGGCGCTGACGGCTGGGGTTCAAAGAAGAAGAAGATACCTTAAGTGAGAGGAAGAAAAGAGGCTTTTATAGTTTCACACAGATTAAGCTTAAACGACGCCGTATTGTAAGTCCTCCTTTCAATTCTTTCAGTTTAGTCCGTATTGCTTCAATCTTTGTTTTAATTTGATGCTATTTGGGACCTCTCCTGTTGCTTTAATCAATTTAAGGTTCACATGCTTTTCATTTATAATAAATGGGTTAGATTTATGCAGGCTTTAACTTTAAATGATGAGTATTTATAAAGACCTAGACTTTAAGTTTCCAATTTGTTAATTTTCTTTGTTAGAGTTGTTGTCTTTGGATATTAATTTGTTTATGATATGGGTTAAGCTTTAGAGATTAAGAAAAAATGAAAAAATGATGATTGGGATTGAATCTTGTTTATGGTCTTAAGCTAAGAATTAAGTCTTTTACTAAAAGTTTTGATTTTTGAAGTGGAACTAATTTGAATTGACCTTTGATCTTTCCTTGAGTTAATTTTAATTAGAAAAATTGAGACTTTGATTTAAAGTTTGAAGTTTTAAATTAAAATTAGCTTGGAAATGGTGTGTTGAATCAATCTTAGCTAATTTTAATTCGGAAAAAACAACACTTTGAATTAAAAGCCTAATTCTTTTAAATTAAAATCAACTTGAAAAAGATTGATGGATCTTTTTGAATTAATTCAATTTTAAAAATTAAGACTTTGGTTTTAAAGACTTGTTTTTTGGGGGTGTTTTAATTAGGAAAATCGATTTGGTTCATATGTGCTTAGTGATTTGTTTTCGGGTCTGTTTAGAGATTTGAATTTGTTTCTGTGTTCGTTTATATCCATGATTTTATGTAGTGGAGTACTATTTATGCTTTTATATCCCTGAACTTTGCTGATTGTTTACTTCATGTGCAGAAATGTCCCCAGTCAGTCCAATTTGGCCCTTACGTTTTTATTTTCTTCTGTTTAAGTTATCGGTCTAATTAAGCCATTGGGATTTGTAATAAGTTAGTAATTAGTGTAGGGATAAAGTAGAATCATATGCATTCATGTCATACATGTTATATATCACCTTGCTATGTTCAAAAATGCATTAACACTCGTCTTTTGCCGAGATGAAGGACCTTTCGGATAAATGTACTCGGGTACGAATTTCTGGGAGATCCTTCTAGACCGGTTTATTCCATAAATACCCCCATAATGCGTGGGAAGGGTTTATGGAGTTGACTTTGGGTAGACTTGTGTTAATGCATGTAAATAAGATCAATCTTTCATGCACTTTAATTGTCATTCATGAGAGTTAGCTAAGTAAGAATCAGTAAACAGTAGTTGTTTTACAATGACGGGTGGGCCCCAAATAAATGTACTCGGGTACGAATTTTTGGTCCTCACTCCGAGATTAAATTATTCCCGGGATACCCCCATAATGCGTGGGAAGGGTCTCGGGTTAATTTCAAGTACACTGATGTTTATTGATTAAACTAAAATTCACCAATTCATGCATCATTTGCATTCATTCATCCGAAAATAAGATAAAAGCAACCGTTTTTATTTAGACCCACTAGATCTTAGTTTAGATTAGAGGTACCGTCATTTGACGGGCATTTGGGGGTGCTGATCCTTCCCCAAATGTAAGAGACTCCCGAACCTAGATTTAGGTTGGAAGACCGGACTTTAAGTTTAGTGGGTCCAATGCCGAGCTTTGTATTTAACTAGGCTTAGGAGATCATTAGGTGGCTAATCACACCTTAGAAAAAAAGATTAGTGGCGACTCCTCTTTTCCAAAGTCGTTTCGGCAGGGTTCCCCGGACCCGAACGTTTCGACAATACTGACCATGAATCTATTAAAAATATTTTCTCTGATCATTATAAATCCCTCTTTACCTCCTCTTCCCCATGTGATTTTAACTTCCAGGATATTGAAATTCCTACTCTTTCACATGATGATAAATTAAAATTGAATAGACCTATCTCTGAAACAGAAATTAAGAAAGTGGTATGGAAATGGGAAATAATAAAGCTCCTGGTCCTGATGGATTAAATGCAGAATTCTTTAAAACATATTAGGAGACAGTGGGATCTTCTGTTATTGCATTGGTTCAAAGTTTTTTCCACTCTGGACATCTTTTGAGAAAACTAAATGAGACCTTTATTGTGCTTATTCCAAAGATTTCTAATCCTACTGAGGTTTCACACTATAGACCTATAAGTCTATGTAATACGGTTTATAAGATCATCACTTCCATTATGACTCATAGACTTAAACCAATTATTGGTAACCTGATTTCTCCTTATCAATTAGCTTTTATTCCTAATAGACTTATAACTGATAACATTGTTCTTGCCCATGAACTTATTCATACTCTTTATAAAAAAGGGGGCAAACTAGTTATATGGCTCTTAAACTTGATTATGCAAAAGCTTATGATAAGCTAGAATGGAAATTTATTGAAAAATGTTTAATTGCTTATGATTTTCCTTCTAATTGGATCTCTTATATCATGGAATGTATCTCCTCTATCTCCTTTAAAATCCTTATTAACAATGACCTTACCGATAAAATTTCTCCTTCTAGAGGATTAAGGCAAGGTGATCATATGTCTCCTTTTATATTTATTTTATGTTCGGACTTTCTTAATAAAGCTCTTATGAAAAATGTGAATGCCAATTCCTTAGTTCCTCTTAAAGCTTCTTGTAATGGGCCTGTGATTCCATGTCTTAACTATGCAGATGACTGTTATATTTTCTCCAGGATTGACCTCTTAAGCTTGGCAACTTTAAAATACACTCTTAACAAATTTTGTGCGGCTTCTGGTCAAACTTTTCACCTGGATAAATGCTCTTTTGTTTTCTCTCCTAATACATCTGATGATGTTAAGGCCCATGTCTCTTTGTTCTTTAATGTTCCCTTAACATCTACGCTTGATAAATACTTAGGTCTTCCTGTGATCACCAACCGAGTACAAATGACTACCTTTAATTCCATGCTTTTAAGAGTCAACTCCTTTATTCAATCATGGTACAATTGTTTTCTTTCATTTGCAGGTCGTTTAACCTTAATTAAGGCTGTCCTCTCATCTCTTCCTATTTACACCATGTCTGTCTTTATCCTTCCTAAAAGCTTTATTAAGAACCTTAATACACTGCTTAGAAAATTCCTCTGGAATCACTCAAAAGAAGTTAACAAAATCCCATATGTTAACTTGAAAATATGTTGTTCTCCTTTGGAATTAAGTGGCCTTGGCATACATTCTTTATCTGATTTTAACAAGGCTCTTATTGCTAAAAATGCATGGAGAATTTTGACATACCCAGATAGTCTAAATGGTGTTACTGGTTAAAGATAAATATTTTAAGAACTGCGACTTCCTTTCAGCTACAAAAAAGCAGGGATGCTCTGTTTTCTGGTCTGGGATTTTCTCATGTATTCCTTTGATTAAGATTAATACAAAATGGTCATTAGGAGATGGTTCCAAAATAAACTTCTGGAATGATTGTTGGCTTTCTAATACTCCGATCAAAGATCTTATCATGTCTCATGTTCCTAGTCATCTCCTTGAGCTTCGAGTATGTGATGTTATAAATAGGTTTTCTTCTACCTGGAATTTGACCTCTGTTATCTCAATCCTCCCACCCTTTCTCATTGAACTTATTATAGGGATCCCTATTCCTTTACATACATCTTTTGACAAGTTAATCTGGGCATTGGAAGGATCAGGAACTTTTTCTACATCTTCTCTCTACAAAGTGCTTATATATAAGTCATCCCCTTGCTGGAGACCACCCTTACCATGGAAATATATTTGGAATCTCAAAACCACCCCCAAGGTTAAGTTTTTCACCTGGCTTCTCTCACATGACAGACTCCCTACTGCTCTTTTTCTCCATAACAGAAATATTATCCCTCTTTCTCTCTGTCATCACTGCCAGCAACCTGAAGATATTAGTCATATTCTTCATTCATGCCCCCTTTACTATATCTTTGGAAATACTATACCTTCACATGGGACTCTTCATTTCTCCATTTTTCTCTTGTAATTCGACACCTAAATGGATCAACTTACTATTTACCTTTGGGAGATAAATGGATTCATCAATCTATTTGGCTTACCTTTCTATTATGGCAAATTTGGTGTTTTCGAAATGATGCTCTTTTTAACAATGCTTCCATTACTGAATATGAGCTTCTAAAGAAAATGGACTACTACCTTTGTCACTTCTCCTCTATTAAACCGGGAAATAGTCACATTTTCTCAAAAGACAAAACTATTTTCATCTCGTGGAAGCCTCCACCCAATTCCTTTTTTAAACTCAATTGTGACGGATCTTCACTTGGTAATCCGGGTCCTGCAGGGTGTGGAGGGATTATTAGAGGCTCTAGTGGTGAGGTTGTTTCTGCTTTCTCTGTTTATCTGGGGATTACTACTAATGCTGTTGCAGAATTACAGGCTATCAAAATTGGCATGCAAACTGCAAGGGATGCTCATATTACTAAATTGCTCATCGAAACTGACTCCCTTACATCTGTTCTTCTTTTTACTAGGATGGAGTAGATTCCCCAGCATCTGGAGAATCTCAGGGATGATATACTTCACTTGGCATCATACTTCTGCAACATAAAACTGTATTTTGTGTATCACGAGGGAAACTATGTTGCAGACAAGTTAGCTACTTTAGCATCTACTAGTAGGAAGTGTCTTTTTAACTCTTCAATTTTATCCACCCTCAATCCTCTCCTCCAATCTGACTTGTTGGGAAGGGTTGTTGCTAGAAGAGTTTCCTTTATTTCGGAGTGTGTTTTTACTTTTGATTTGTAAGCTTTACATGTTTGAACTCTTTGAACACTTCTAATATAATCCTATCGTTTGTATTGCAAAAAAATATATAGAATGAATTAAAAGTTGATTTTATGAGGAAGAGTGTAGAATATATATAACTCAGTGGTCTCTTAAAATTGATTAGGTGGCATCATCCTAATGAGATCCTAAAAAGGCCATTTTTAGGATTTTTTAGGATGATCCTAATATAATTTAAACCCCTATAACCAAGACCAAACCAAAAAGTCAATTATATATAAATATGTAAGGATCTGGAAACTGAACCTGATCTTAACTAAAGACTCGAAATCTCAAGTCGATTACAATGTTTGAGAAAGGCCTATTTTAGCCGCCCCCTCTCTTTATTTTCTTTCCCCAAATTCTTTAGTTTTCTTCCAAGTTTTTTTTTGCATACTCCTCCTTCTTTTGATCATTCAAGGGAAGGAGGAGGTTGATTTTATTGTTTTCTTTTCTTTGTTCGGAATAATCTCCCTAGATTTAGATATGTTGGGTTAGTTGAGTTTTTTGAGTTAGTTAGTCACACTCATCAATTAGTGTGTCTTGAGTTTACATAGATTGAAGACAGTTCATCTAATTAGTTCTGATTTGAGTTTACTTTATGATCTACAGGTTAATCAAGGGGGTTCTCGAATTACTCACCTTTGTGTTGCTTTTGAAAGTTTTCTGTTGCTTAAATTACACAGAAACGAGAGCGAAGAGGTGTCGCAAGTGCTAGAGACTTATGAACAAGGTTTGATACTCCAAATCATCAAGATGGCTCCAGTCGTGAAGCGATATCAAGATCTAAATGCAAAGGATGAGTACTTTTTTCAATCTATTGTAATTTCTAATTACTATTTTGAATTTCATTTATATAAATGAAAATTACAGTATTTTTTTTTAAAAAAGAAAGGCCTATTTGTTGTGAAAATGATAACAAAATAAAGCAAGGTAGTAGAGAATTGGAGACAAGAGTTGAACTATGAAAAGAACAAGAGAATGTAGAGAATATGAAAATAGGGAGAAGAAGAAAGTATGGAGAATGGGAGAGATAGTTCTTATTCATGTTATCCCATAACAAGCTAAATGACCTATTTATAGGCACATAGATACATCATAATAAATACAAGGAGATGAACCTAAACACATAGGTAAATGTGTATGAATCTACCAAGTCAACAATCTTATCTTATCCATTATTATATTCATGCCTCATGGACATCCACATTATATGCATTATGCAATGTAAATTCATAACACACCCCCTTGGATGTCCATTGTTGGAGAATATGCCTCGTTAAAACCTTACTAGGAAAAACCCTGTGGGACAAAAACCCAGTGAAGGAAAAAGAGTACATATTAACTCTCAATACGCATTCAAATGCTGCCTCATTAAAAACCTTACCAGGAAAACCCAATGGGAAAAACCATGGTCAAGGGAAAAAGAGTACAGCGCGTATTTAACTCCCCCTCATGATAACATCATTCAAGATCTTTGAGTCTACAGACTCCAATATGATGGACAAACTTCTCAAATATTGTAATAGGATGTGCCGTACGAATAAATTTGCAAGATTATCACATGAGCAGACTTGTTGAACCTCAATATCACCATTCTTTTGAAGATCATGCGTGAAGAAGAATTTTGGTGATATATGTTTTGTTCTATCTTTTTTAATGTACTCATCTTTCAATTGAGCAATACAAGCAGTGTCATCTTCATATATGATCGTCGGGATCATTTTTCCAGAAGATAAGCCACATGTCTCACGAATGTGTTTTACCACAGACCTCAACCAAACACATTCTCGGCTTTCCTCATGTATTGCTAAAATTTTCGCATGATTAGATGATGTGGCACTATAGTTTGCTTCATTAAATGCCATGAAATGACAAAACTGCCACATATAAACAAATAGCCAGTTTGAGATCAACAACCATTATGAGGGTCCGACAGATATCTAGTATCTATATAACCAATTAAATCTTTCTCGGATACATTCGAGTAAAACAAGCTCATATCCATTGTACCTTTAAGGTACTGGAGTAAATGCTTAATTCCATTCTAATACCTTCGTGTAGGAGAAGAACTATATCTTGCTAATAAATTAACAGCAAATGCTATGTCAGGTCGAGTATGACAAGCAAGATAAGCAAGATACATGAGTGCTCCAATGGCACTAAGATATGGTACTCAAGTAGTTCTTCCTCACTTTCTTTAGATGTAAAAGGATCTTTCATTACATATAAAGATCTCACAACCATTGGAGAACTTAATGGATGCGATTTATCCATATAGAATCGTTTGAGTACTTTTGTCAGATAAGCACCTTGGTGCACAAAAATTCCAATCTTTAAATGCTCAATTTGCAACCCAAGGGAAAATTTTGTTCTCCCAAGATCCTTCATTTCAAATTCTTTCTTTAGAAACTGGACAACTTTTGGAAGCTCTTCAGGAGTTCCAATGATATTTATGTCGTCAACATAAATAGCAATTATAACATACTCATTTCCAGATCTTTTCATAAAGATACACGGACAAATAGAGTCATGCTTGGATCCAACCTTTAAAAATTTCACTAAGACGATTATACCACATATGCCCAGATTGCTTTAATCCATACAAGGATTTTTCAACTTGATTTAGTATTTTTCTCGAGAAACTGACTTATTTGCTTCAGGAAAATTAAATCCTTTAGGGAGTTTCATATAAATGCCAGTATCAAGTGAGCCATATAAATAGGCTATAACAACATCCATTAGACGCAAATCAAGTCCTTCATGGACTGCCAGACTAATTAAATAACGAAAAGTTGTTGCATCCACCACATGTGAGTATTTCTCATAATCATTGCTAGGTCGTTGTGAGAATCCTTGGGCAACAAGTTGTGCAATATATCTCACTATTTCTCCCTTTTCAATTCGTTTTCTCACAAATACCAATTTGTATTCGACCGGCTGTACATCTTCAGGTGTACGGACTATAAGTCCAAAAACTTTTCGTTTTCCAAGAGAATTTATTTCTCCTTCAATTCCGTCTTTCCATTTTGGCCAATCATTTCTTTATTTGTTTGCATGCTTTCATAAACTTTGGTTCTTGATCCTCATTATTATCTATTATCGCGCGCTATATATATCATATAAAAAAGTATCGTCAACGTTAACTTCATTTCGGTTCCATCCAATTTCATTCAAGACATAATTAATTGAGATCTCTTTATTTTCACAATTATCAGGTACCTGATGTTTTTCTGGAACTAAATTATGTCTATGTACTCTTCTGGAGTAACCTTATACTCAATTTGACCATCTTGATTTTTAGCTCCTTTTTCATTTTTGAGGATTTTTATCTTTGGAACCGACAGGTCTACCACACTTCAGGTGTGGTTTAGACTCATTTGCTATACAAACTTATCCGACTAGGATATCAAGTTTGATTGGAGCATTAGCAGTTGGTATATGTGACTTAGTCACTTACTTTGGGTCAGTAAAGGCGTCTGGCAAGCCTTGCAAATGAATTATCTTTTGAACTTCAAATTCACAATCTTTTGTAAGAGGATCAAGATAATGATAATTCATTTCAACTAATTTCTTTTTCCAACTGCTTAGTTTCTCCCCCTGATGTTGGGAAAACAAAGTCATCAAAATGACAATTGGCAAACCAAGCCGTAAATTCTAAACCCAACATAAATTTCCAACCTCTTTTGAGGTCCCATCTTTGTGCGTTATGGTGGAGCAATTGGAACATATACCGCACATCCAAATTCTAAGATGAGAAATATTAGGTTCCTGACCAAAACCCATTTGTAAAAGGGAGTATGTATTATAACTTGTTGGCATAATGCGAATCAATATTGCTGCATGCAAAATAGCATGGGTCCAACAAGAAATGGGAAGCATTGTTCTCATAAGTATTAGTCTTGCAATTAATTGCAAACTTTTGAGAAATGATTCTGTCAGACCATTTAGTGTATGTGCTATCAATCCAATAGACATAAAATAATCACCAGCATTATCAAGGCGTGTTTTATAGATTGTATAATCAGAAAATTGTGCTCATAAATGAATCAATTGAGCAAGCAATCTCGCAAACTACAGGTTACGAGTGGACAATAAACATACATGTGACCATCTTGTTGATGTAGCAATTAAAACCATAGAATATCTGAATGGTCCACATGGTGGATGTATTGGTCCACAAATATCGCCTTGAATTCTTTCTAAAAATGCAAGGGATTCAGTCCCCATTTTGCTTGGTGATGGTCTATTAATTTCCTTTGAGAACAAACAGCACATGAGAAATCATTGGATTGAAGAATCTTCTGGTTCTTCATTACATGTTCACATGAATTCTCAATTATTTTTCGCATCATTATTGAACCGGGATGGTCAAACCGGTCATGCCAAACAATAAACATAATGCAATCAATAAACTTCTGGTTTACAAAAGCATTTGTTTATTATCAGGATGGCCTAAGCGGTCATGCCAAACAATAAATATAATGCAATCAATAAACTTCTGTTTAACAAAGCATATGTTTCATTCTTACTAGTGAATGAGTAATATAATCCGGAGGATAATGCAAGTAATTTCTCAAATATACATTTCTTACCCGAAATCATATTTGTGATGCAAAGATATTCTTTATTTCCTTCATTTGCAGTCTCAATATGATATCCATTTCAGCAGATATCATTAAAACTTAACAAATTTCTTTGAGACTTTGTAATAGTGCATCATTAATATTGAATTTTGTTAATCCAGATAAAAGAACACTAGCTCTTTCGGAGCCTTTAATCAAATTTGCACAATACTAGCTCTTCTAGAGCCATCAATCAAATTTGCACACCCAATATAGTACTAACATTTGATTTTCTCATTATCAAATGAGAGAAAAATTCCTTTTGTTTAAGGATGGTATGCGAAGTTGCACTATCCACAAGATATATATTATTGATGTGGTTGCCAACAGAATTCATCATTTATGCAATATGATCAAGTATCATGACAAGGCAAAACAAATCAATTCAAGAAAATCATGTAATGATTTGAACACATAAAGCGAAATATATATATCCAATATAAAGATTTAGAAACATATCCAACGTCAAGTTTTCATAACATCAAAAGAAGATAAAACATTCATTTTTCATCATGCTCATTATTGATAATTCTTTCACCAATTAAATGATCTATTTTGCCATCAAAAAGGGCAAGGAAACTAGAAACATCCAAATGAGTAATATCAATATGGCCAATTTCAGAATCGATATATTTTTATAAGCAAAATTTATCTCAATTTTCTTTTCATCAATATTCTTAAGCAAATCACGATAAAGGTCAACAAGATGTTTTTGAACCAATGACCTTGCATATATTTTCAATATGCTTGAAATTTTGTCCACTTTTTCTTTCTCGTTTTGCCCTTTTTCTATTCATTTCCCTTTCACTTCGGGTGAAAGATGTATTATTAGAATAATCTCCATGATATTCATTACTACAATCACGATCATAACCATAACTAAAAATCATGGCTATGACCATATTAATAAATTTAGTGATTGTATGTTGCTACATTCACTTCAAGGAATGGAGCAAAGCCAATTGGATAAATTTCATGATTTTTCACTATAGTATTGGCCTTGTATTCATTGGATGTTTTCATCTTTTTCTCTTAAATGCGTCTTCAGGACCATTTAAGGATTTCAACATTTAAAATCCAAGATAAATAATACTTAATTTAAGAGTACATGGTCTTATTTAACCACAAGAAGAAATCAATTCAGAAAACCATTTTCATAATATTGTTTAATTATCAAGTTAGATATCATTTAAATTGAAATTAATAAATATTTACACCAAATTAATTTTTATAATCTAAATCCAAGATAAGTATGTTATTAAAATAACATCAAGATCCACAAAATCAATATAATTATTTCCCACAATTTCAAAAATCACAAATCAATTTCAAGAGTCCAAGATAAGTTTCATGCATAATGATGCTATTGTGGAAATATAACTAGAATTAGATTTCAGATTAAGAAATTCATCAAACATGTAACACATGAAACAAAGAAATCATATATAGATTTATGCATGACATGAACATATAAAGTGGATAGTATGACAACTTCAGGTGTCAAACTTTTGGCAACAGTTAAAGTTTCAAGTGGATAGTATGACAACTTCAGGTGTCAAACTTTGACAACAAATATTTCCATCCTTAATAATGACAACTTCGGGTGTCAAAAGGATACTATTTCTTTGATGTGACAACTTTAGGTGTCACTAATATGTTTGATGTGACAACTTCAGGTGCCACTAACATTCTTGATCATGTGACAACTTCAGGTGTCACTAATATACTTGATGTGACAACTTCAGGTGCCACTAATATTCTTGATTATGTGACAACTTCAGGTGCCACTAATATACTAGGTAGTATTTGATCATTTATAATTTTTAATGATAAAGAAAGGTAGAAGAAGGAGATTATGCATGATAAAGAAAGGTAGAAGAAGAGATTATGCATGTTAAATAAACTTTGTAAAATATCTAACCTTGGCTTGATGGTTAATCTTTCAATCTCAATCTTTTTGAATTTCTTGATCTTCACTTTAGAGCTTTTCGTGTTGATAACGTGTTGTGAAAATGATAACAAAATAAAGTAAGGTAGTAGAGAATTGGAGACAAGAGTTGAACTATGAAAAGAACAAGAGAATGTAGAGAATATGAAAATAGGGAGAAGAAGAAAGTATGGAGAATGGGAGAGATAGTTCTTATTCATGTTATCCCATAACAAGCTAAATGACCTATTTATAGGCACATAGATACATCATAATAAATACAAGGAGATGAATCTAAACACATAGGTAAATGTGTATGAATCTACCAAGTCAACAATCTTATCTTATCCATTATTATATTCATGCCTCATGGACATCCACATTATATACATTATGCAATGTATATTCATAACACTATTTTAATTCTCTGGGTCAAACCTTTTTTTATCTGAAGAAAAGATTGTAATTTTCATTTATAAAAATGAAATTACAAAATATTACTCATAATTACAGTAAATTCTCCGGGTCAAACATAGCTACAAACAACTTTGTAATAATTGTAATATTTCTCCATTGTATATTATAGCTAACATATAATACCTGTAATTCTCCATATTTCCCACGTGTGCGTATGTATTATATATAACTAGATCCTTACCCGCGCAGCGCGCGGGCTTGAAAAATCAACAAAATCTTTTGTTTGGATTTTTTTGTCTTTGACCTGAGTTTTAAGCTAACAACTTAGGAGAAGTGGAACAGGTTCTTATGTGTTTTTCCTTGTTTGTGACTTAAGTACTTGAAGCAAATTAACTGTTAAATTCGCAGGACTCCTTGGGATTTCTTCAATTGACACTGCCCTCATATTTGAATAAAGCCAGACTCCAGATACATTCATGGCTTCTACAGCAAAAAGTCTTTCATTATATATATCATCCATGACTAAACATTACTTTGTAAAAAATTAAGTGCAAAAAACCTATAGCTTTGCACTTCTATTTGCTACTGCAGATTCAAAAAATAATTCCTAAGTCTGAACTAATATATACTTCTACTGCAGATAGGGAAAACACTTGCTAAGCCTGAACTTAGTAATCTAACAAAAAGGAAATCAAGCCTATTTCATAGAACTCTCAAACTCTGAATTCCTTAACTTGTATCTTTGAGAATTGACGTCGTAAAGGTCAGCAACAAATTGGCAGAGAGGTTTTACCTCCTCACTTCTTCAACTTCTATATCTTGTACAGGTGCTGTGTTAGAGAATAGTAGACTGTGATGACTACCTCTCCTGCTATTCCCAAAGTTTCAAGATACTTATGTGTGCTTCAACACTTTTTCTGTAGTCCACCAACAGAAAAAAAAAATTTGCAACAATGAAACATGAAGAAAACATCTCAACGAAACATTAAATAAAGAAATTGCGGAAGGAAGTTGATGAAGACTGCAACCTTTCTGTCACAATCTGTAACAATAAAAGGCAATGTTGGAAGATTAACATAACAATAATCTCTTAATATAATAACTATTAACATAACAGGGTCTCACCATGCTTGAATCTTTCCAAGCAAATGGCTCACTCTTCCTATATATAACATAACCTATTAGAGTCAATACAGGGAAAAAGAAAGCTTGGCCGACATGAAATGATGAAAGCTAAAAAAAAATACTACAACTGGTTTGAAAACAAAATAATGTAATAATCACATTATTACACCAAGAAGTGTGAAGTCATATCCACATGGAATTAACTGAAACGATTCATACTTAATAATTAAATTCATTATATTTATGGTATAATATTATAAGATTAACTTTAGCTCAACAAAAAGCTTAAAATAAAGCTGAAACCTGGAAAAGTATATCAGAATATGGGGAGCAAAGGCAACTAGGCAACATAATGAATAATAAAGGAAAACAAATCTACCTTGTCATTGGCTAGCAAGAAATCTGTATTGATATGAACAATGACCTGGCAAAATTGTATCCTATACCATTTTCCACGTGGGCCTTGATCTGCTCAACCTTGACATTTTGTGGCAATACTATATGGCGGGAGAATTCACGTTCACCCAATAATTTCCCCGTGCCCCTCTCGGCTACATGCCAAGTCTTTTGCATTGGCGTAGCTCTCATCTTTACCCTCTCCTTTTATATGCAAAATGTTTCCATCTTCTATCTCCACTTTTATGTCCTCTTTGCCGTATCCTGTTCAATTTGTCCCAATCAACAAAAACAATAAGTTTCCTTTGTAAAAGAGAAATTGGAATTTCGATGGATAGAAATTAATAAGCAAAAACAGAAAGAAAGATAAATGAAGATTAAGAATATGAAGATGAATGGAAGCAAACCTGGGACGTTGAGCTTGAAGATGTGGGCAGTTGGGGATTCTACCCAATCCATGAGAGCCGTTGATGATCCAGTTCCAGGCATATATAATTTTTCATTGCTCTTGTGCAATGAATATCTACATGAAAACATGGCAAGAACATCATATATTTTCTTTTGAAAACAATAAAGGAAAAACATTTGGCTCTTCCAACAAAGTGCTTAGCAAATTGAAGCCTGATTCAACAATTATGGACACTGAATAACAGTCCAACTTCCAGAAAAAGAAAAGAGAAAAAGAAGTCTGACTTACCTTCGCTGCACCCTTTATCAGAAAATAACCTCCATGATCAAAATCGCAATCAGCTTTCTTCAACTTCACTCATCCAGCAAAGATCGGACTTCACTATCACAGGGAGCCTCCCAAGAAAAGGTTGGGGGAACAGGGCATATAAACAATGAACAGCACTGAAACCATCATATGGGCAATGAGATATTAAGACATACTATTTAAAAATCTAAGTGACATTCACTCACCTTAAGTTCAACCTCGACCTTCATCTTGGCCGAATAAGTCATGTTCTGAAGGCGGGCATGCCTACGAAGCATTTTGAGCTCAGTGCCTCCAGAAACAGCCTAGCAGGTTGGCCGCTCAACACTGACCTTCCCAAACTTGACTTTAGCGTGACGCCAGTCACTATCTCCCTTCTTGGAGGGATCATATCCAGGCTGAATTTCATACTCACCAAAAGAATCAAAGGTCCTCTGCAGACCATATCTGATAAAATCATTATACGAATATATCTGGTGACTTATTAGACCATATTGGTTGAAAAAAGCCACAACAGTTTGCCTACAGAAACTCTTCAAATACCCTTCTCCAATCTCTCTCATATCGAATGGCTCATCAAAGATATCATCATCATCTAAATCCATACTCGTCATTTCTACACTTCTCTTACCATCTGGCGACACCCCATTTCACTAGAATCTGGAAAGACAAGAAACATATAGTTCAAACTTCAAACCACTAACTTATGTTTTACATGTAAAAAAGCAACAAACTTTTATCATCGCAAAAAAAGACTACTTTTTTCTCATTATCATCATCAAAAGACAGACCTTTTAAAGCTTCAAACAGAGGATTCTGATTCTGAACAGCAAATACAAAAAAGAAAAAGGAAAAAAACAATAGTTCGAACTTCAAACCACTAAACCAAACATGAAGAACAAAAGGGCAAATAGAGAAAATATCAGAAAAAAGAAAGATCATGAAAAGGGAGAAAAATTAGGTTAAATCGAAGCCTATCCAAGTGAAACGAAAATAAGGGGAAAGGAAACCGATACCAATCGAACCCAGAAAAACGTAATAAAAGGCGAATACAAAATCGACTAATCAGAAATAAAAAGAAACATGAAAACAGAAGGAAATAAGAAACAATTGAAGAAGAAAGAGTCGAAAGACAGAGAGAAAAACAGAGAGAAATTTGGATGAGCAAAACCGAAAGAGAAAAATAGAGCAGAGGGGATCAAGAGAACAACTCAAATATAAATAAGGGATTGAGGGAAACGGTGATGAGGATTTCCAAATCAAGCCAAACACAAATTCTAAATCGCCCACTGAGATACCCATGATTACCAAATTCAGCTCTAATCTGAGAAAAATAATCAAAACCCTACAATCTAACATCAAAAAACAGTAAAAGCTTCTATCTAAATGAAAATCCATAACATATATTGGAAAAAAAATTACCTGAGAAATAAAAAATTTGCCTAAAAATGACATTAGTTGGTCTTCCCTGTTTGTGTTTTTTTTTGCTGCCTTTCTGTCAGAACCATGGCAACCAAAGGGAAAGGAAAAAATAGGGGATAAAAAGCGGTGGGGAGAGTGATTGAAGCGGCGGTTGAAGAAGAAGAGAAGTACAGAAGAAAGAGGAAGAAGCGGTGGAGGGGAGAAGAAAGCAAAAGAGGGATGAGATTAATCTGAAGCGGTGAATGAAATATATATGGAAGAAGAAATTTGAAGCTGTGGAGAAAATTGTACAGACCAAATCAACAAAAAACAAACCCCAAAATTACCCACTATCCTACCCTGATTGCCAAACTTAACCTTGAAAAAAAAAATTCAAAAACCCTAAGAATTCAAGAAAAGAAAACAGTGTTAGGGCAAGTTGGATAATCGTTATTTACAAATTATAAGTGTTTAGATATAGGCACACCTAAAAATTGAAACGAGGAAATCTCCATTTTTTTTGGTTACATACGAGAAAAATCTTCTTATTTCCAAGATAGAGGTAAGTTACTACTATATTATTATATTGTATTACATTAGTTCCGTGCCGTCTATTTTGAGAAGCAAGTGCCAAAACCCAAATCAACGACAAGACTCAGAATCAGAATCGCAAGGCGTTTGGGAATTGGTGGGTAAGGGTTGCCCTTTTCTCTCTATTAATGTTTTGGACTATGTGTTCTATGTTTTTGCTAGTTTTTTTGAACTAGTCTGCTTTGATTAATAAAATCCAACTTCTTGCTCTTCAAAAGAAGAAAAAAAAATTAATGTTTTGGTTTTTTGTGATTTTGAAGATGTCAACTCTGCTTATCACTTTGGTATTTCCCTTTGCTCTGGAAAAGAATTTAAAGTTCTAAATCTGATTGAAAGAATTGTTTTTGATGAATTTAAAATGTTAAAATTCGTTTTTTTTTTTGATGTAGAAAGTAAAAAGCAAATTGCTTTGCTTTTTCTAGTCATGTGATCATACCCGTTGAATGTTTGATTGGACACATTGGAGTCTGTATTGGATATTATTGGATTGAGAGTGTAATGGATTGGAGCTTTATCCCCTAAAACCCTAGACATAAGACCCTATTTATACTAGAAAATACTAAAACTCTAATGAATCCCACAAAATAAAAACTCTTAATTAAAATATTAAATCAAACTAAATAACAAAATACCCAAAATATTATTGGGCTTGGTTTAACTCCAACATATATACATATCTATTGTAATTGATTCTGATCCATTTTCCTAGAAGTAACATAAATTTTCCTTATTCCCACGTGTGTATAAATATATACCCTCAAACTGATGAAACAAAAAAATCTCTCCTTTCCTCAAACCTTTCCAAGATTCTGGTTCTAACTTACTATATTTATTATTGATTTTGAGATGCAAGTTTGGGTTGCCCTTTTCTCTCTATTGATGTTTTGGTTTGGTTTGTGTGATTTTGGAGCTATTAACTTTGCTTAATTACCAGTTTGTCACTTTCTTTTTGCTTGTTGATGAATTAGCCCTGCTGTTGAGAAGACATATTTGCTAGTTTCTAGTCATGTGGACATCCTTCAAGCGCTGGCGGCGTGCTGAGGTAATGTTGTATTGATCCTTTGTATATTACATATTCAATTGATTGGTGCAATTTGATAAAGAATTGATCTTTGCAGGCATCTGCAAATAATGTGTCCAACAAAAAGTCTACCACTAATTATAGGCGTGAGAAAGGAACTAAATTATGGTGTTGGCCTTGGTCAAGACCTAACAATTTGCCGCTTGCTTTCAGACCCATTCAGCCTGATTTGGATGATAAATCGCACAAACTTGGTCTACTTTTTTGGTCCGATGAGGTAATTGAGATTGCAGTCTTTAGAGGCACATATATACAAATAATCCATGCTTTTAGTGTAACCCGCTTTGCACAAGTAGATTTTGGTTAACCAAATAAGTTTATGCCATGACTCCTTTTATTTCTTCCCTGTCACATTGTCAATGGTTTTGGTGTCGCTTTGCTTCTTAAATGGAGTACATTTTGCAAATTAATGCACCAAAGTTCGTATTTTTTTTTTTTGAAGGATATATATATGTTTGTATGTATATGATCTAATCTAAGTGTTATTATATATTTATGACTTTTTGAGTTCATGAATTCAGGGGAAGGCGGCGAATCTGTTTAATCTATTGCCAAGTGACATCTTGTTTGAAGAAATATTGGTAAGGATAGTGCCGACTTTCATGTGTGTAAGTATATATATTGTTTATATTCATGAGCATAAAGTTACTGTGATTTGTCGACAAAACTGTGTTGGGGACGATAATTAGATATAAAATCATTCTGCAGGTGCAAGTTTTTCTATGATGCATCAAATGAGGCTGAGACTTTGAGAAAAGTCAAGATATCTTTCTCAAAATTTCTGCGTCTTGAACCAACATGTTATCAAAACTTTGTCTCTAAATGTGCCACTGTAGGCAATCTGCGTGCAATTGCAGCCCTAGAGGTACGGACTTTTTTCTAACATTATTCTCATTTTTAGCAAAACATTAACTTGGTGTTGCAGGACCTTGGAACTTTTCGTATTGACGTGGATGGTGAAACCCATTTTCTAAATGAACGTCTCTATGCATCATATTTTTTGGGAATGATTTTGTTTGAATCTCGCACCACGAGGGGAGAATCTAAGTCTTGTTTTGTAGCAAAAGGACATTGTCCATACTCAGAATCCTTTATTTATTTTAGGAGAAATGCACGGAGGCTTTTTTTAAAACTTGGGATTGATCGACCATTAAGGCGTGTTGAAATTCGTTGCAGCTTTGGTTTCTGTGAATGCCAAAGAATGAAGGAAGGATATGCTCTTGACCAGCTGGCATCCGATCTCTTTGTTGGGATGACGTGCTCTTCAAGTTACCATTATGAGTTGCTTAGAATTGCGAGTGTCGCTGCCTTCAGTGAAGAAAGTGAGGAATGATGACCCATTGAAGTTTTAACTAGTTTCGGTTCCTTTATGATATATACTTAGTCGTTCTTTATGTGATTTTACAAGAGTATACTGTTTTGATTGAAATCACTTAAATTTAACTTTTGCTCTTCCATTAGGCAAAATGCAAAGGTTTAAAAAAATTGGCTTATGAACCTTTTTACCTGCGATGAAATCTTAGATTAATGAGGACATTTTGTCTCTTAAACTTTAATTTAGAATAAAATACTTCCTAAACTTCTAGAATTTGAGATACATTATCTCTCATGACAACATAGTATGCCACGTGATAGGTCTGTCTGTCAACCACGTAAACCGAAGGTTAACATATGCTAGCCACGTGACCTACTTCTGTCTTGAGAGAGGTAACATGTCTTAGGTAATTTGCCTTAAATTATAGTAATTCAAATTCCCTAATTTTTAATTTTTAAGAGTTTTAGGGGCAAAAATTATATTTTGAAATCGAACTCGAACCAATTGATCCGAGACTCGAATTAATTCGGATCATCAATAAATAATTAAAAAGTACAATTATTACAATTGATCTGTAGTGAATTGAGAAAAACCATATTGACGCAGCGGATCGTGTTCAATTCTGAAACACACATGACTAGAAAACTGTAACTTCCTTTTTAGGTCCGAAACGAAACATTGAACAATGAAGTCAAACCGACTTATGGTTTAAAAGTTATAGCTTTTTTAAGTTGTCCCACCTGCAGAAACTTTAAGCCCAAAATCCAAAACGTTACACGTCCTTTCGAATTGACTTCAAACGGTCCACACGATCCATATATGATATACATATCTTATCCGCATCACATATTAACCAAATCAAACCAAAAAATCAAGTCAATAAGGACCCGGTAATTGAACTTCTTAACCGAAGACTCGAAATCTCAAAGCCGATTACAAATTATACAATGCTTGAGAAAGACCTTTTTCGGCCCGGTTACAATTTTCAGAGAAGCCTCTTTTGATTCTTAGTGGGCCAAACCGACAAACATCTTTGTAATAATTGTAATTCTCCATTTTTAGAAAATAATTTTTGACCCACCTGATTTTTCCGCTGATTATCATGCCAAATATTTAAGATAACAAATTAATTACACCTTTAACCTCTCGTTACAAATAAGGAGGATTTGCAGTGTATAAATTCCTTGATTTTATGTTATTATTACGTAGAATTAGACGGTCAAGCAGTATTACTCTTCCTAGAACTACTAAAAATAGCATATATAAATTTTTTCTGTAAAAAAAAACATATGTAGATTCTCGATATATATTCCCATATACAAACATTTAAACATTAAAATACACCTAAAACATGAAACGAGAAAAAATCCAGTTTTTTTGGTCACAGACGAGAAAATCTCCCTACTTGAAGGTTTCCAAGATTCTGGTTCTAATTAAGTTACTATAATAGCATTGGTTGCCGTCCATTTTGAGATGTCAGTGCCAAAACCGAAATCAACGACCAGAACCAGAATCAGAACTGCAAGGCGTTTGGGAATTGGTCGGTAAGGGTTGCCCTTTTCTCTCTATGTGCTCTGGTTTTTGTGATTTTGTAGCTATAAACTCTGCTTATGGTCAGTTTGCCACTTTCCCTTTGCCCTCTGGAAAGGAATTTAAAGTTGTAAATCTGATTGATAGGAAATGCTTTTTAATTTGATGGATTTAGAATGTTAAAAATTTGTTTTTGATTAGACAGTAAAAACCTTGCTTGTAGATGAATTAGCTCTTGTCATGTGGAGATCCTTCAAACAAAAGCTCAAGTGTTGGCGGCGTGGTGAGGTAATGTTTTATTACAAATTGTTGCTTCTTTATAGATTGGTATATATAATTTGGTTAATTAGGATTATCCAATTCCAGTGATAACTAAGAATTCATCTTTGCAGGGATCTGCAAATAATGTGTCCAACAAAAAGACTAGCACTAATAGACGTGGGAAAGGAAGTAAAGGGTCAATAGCGAACAATCTTCTGGTTGCTTCAAGACCCAATGATGAGCCTGAATTGGATGATAAATCACACAACCTTGGTCTAGTTTATTGGTCCGATGAGGTAAGTTATAAGATGGAACTCTTTAGAAGCACATCATATAATGTGATTGGATTGAAAAATTGAAGAGAAAGAATCTTTAGTATAATGTTTTGAAGGAAGATATTAATCTAATTGACTATATATTTTATGAGTTTATGATTTCAGGGCAAGGAGGCCTCTCTGTTTAATCTATTACCAAGTGATATCTTGTTTGAAGAAATTCTGGCAAGGATAGTAATAGAAGATGAATTAGGTCCTAAAACTCTATGCCGACTTTCATGTGTGTAAGTATTGTTTATGCAGTTGAACTAGAACTACTAAATAATGTGGATCGATGACTAGTGATGAACTATATATATATATATATATATGTATAATGTTGGCTAATTAATGTTCTGTAGGTGTAAATTTTTCTATGATGCATCAAATGAAGCTGAGACTTTGAAGAAAGTCAAGATATCTTTCTCGAAAAATGTGAAATTTGAACCAATATGTTATGAGAATTTTGTCTGTAAATGTGCCACTGTAGGCAATCTCCGTGCAATTGCAGCCCTAGAGGTACGGACTTTTCCAGCAACTCTCCTGCAGGTTAATATATACTACAATGTATTTTTAGCAAACATTAACTTGGTGCCATTTGCAGGTCCTCGGGAATTTTCATATTGACGAGGATGGTGAAAGTCATTATCTAAATCTAGTGATGTATGCATCACATTTTTTGAAACTGCTCATGACTTTGTTTGAATCTCCCACCACAAGGGGAGAATCTAGGCCTTGTTTTGTAGCAAAAGGACAATGGCCGTACTCAGAATCCTCTATTTATTTTAGGAGAAATGCAAGGAGGATTGTACTAAAACTTGGTATTCATGATCGACCATTAAAGCGTGTTGAAATTCCTTGCAACTTTAAGTTCTGTGAACACCAAAGGTTTAAGGCAGGATGTTTATTTGCAGACCTGGCATCCGAATTCTTTGATAGGATGACGTGCTCTTTAAGTTATCATTATGAGTTGTTTAGAATTGCTAGTGTCGCTGCCTTCAGTGGTGAAAGTGATGAGTGATGACCCATTGAAGTTTTAACTACTATTTTCGGTTCCTTTAGGATACTTAACGTTCTTTATGCAAGTACTTTGATTGAAATCATTACTTGTTTATGGCTGCCTGTTTTTATCATATTTACCATCTTCACAGTTGCAATCGAAGGAAATGGACGGAGTTTTTTATTAAAACTTGGGATTGATCGACCATTAAGGCGTGCTGAAATTCCTTGCAACTTTGGGTTCTGTGAATGCCAAAGAATGAAGGAAGGATATGCTCTTGACCAGCTGGAATTCGATCTCTTTGTTGGAATGACGTGCTCTTTAAGTTACCATTATGAGTTGTTTAGAATCGCTAGTGTCGCTGCCTTCAGTGGTAAAAATGAGGAGTGATGACCCATTGAAGTTTTAACTATTTTTGGTTCCTCTATGATACTTAACGTTCTTTATGTAATTTTTACAAGACTATAGCATATTGTTTTGATTGAAATCACTTAAATTTAACTTTTGCTCTTCCATTATAGGCAAAAGGCAAAGGTTACAAAAATGGCTTATGCGCCTTTCTACCTGCAATGAAATCTTAGATTAATTAATGAGGATCTTAAACTTTAATTCAAAATAAAATACTACATAAACTTCTAGAATTCGAGATACATCATCTCTCACGTCAACATAATATGCCACGTGATAGGTCTGTCAAGTGTCAACCAAGTATAACAGAAGGTTAAAACATATGCTACTCACGTGACTTAATTATGTCTTGAGAGAGGTAACATGTCTTATGTATTATAGAAGTTCAAGCAGTAGTCAGTCTTAAACTATAATAATTCAAATTTCCTAATTTTTAATTTTTAAGAGTTTCAGGGGCATAAATTATATTTTGAAATTGGACTCGAACCAATTGATTCGAGATTCGAATTAAGTCGAATCATCAATAATTGAAAAACTATTGATTTGTAGTGAATTGGGAAAAATCATATTGACGCAGCGGAACATGTTCAATTCAGAAACACGGATAATTAGAAAACTAAGAGAAAGATAAATTTGATAAAATTATTGAATTGATTGATTAGTCTCAAATTTAGGGTTTACAACCTTTAAATAGTCTCAAAGAATAACGAAAATCAAATTAAAGAAATCCCAAAAATAGCCCGAACGGGCCAAAATAACAAAAGTGATAAAAACTAAAACTCGCGACAGAAAACTGTAACTTCCTTTTTAGGTCCTAAATGAAACATTGAACAACAAAGCCAAACCGATTTACGGTTTGAAAGTTATAGCCTTTTTAAGTTGACCCACCTACAGGAACTTCAAGCCCAAAATCCAAAACGTTACACGCCCTTTCGAACTGACTTCTACGGTCCATACAATCCATACCTATCTCATCCGCATCAAACCAAAAAAATCAAGTCAATAAGGATCCGGCAATTGAACCTCTTAACCGAAGACTCGAAACCTCAAGCCGATTACAAATTATACATTTTTTTAGAGAAACATTTTTCGGTAACAAATTAATTGTAGCTTTAGCCTTTAGTTACAAATAAGGACGATTCGCAGGGTAAATCCCTTGATTTTAAGGTATTATTGAATAGATTTTTAGAAATTATGTTAATTTTTTCCAATGTCACCTTAGGCGAGATATTAGACGGTAGAATTAGGCAGGTCAATTAGCATTACTCTTCCTAAAACTTACTAACAAAAACATATATAAATTCTTTCTCTAAAAAAACATATGTAAATTCTCGATATATATTCCCATATACACACATTTAAAATACACCTAAAAACACGAGTTGTTAGCTCAATTGGTGAGTGCATCGTGCCTAGATCGTGAGGTCCTAGCTAGGTTCAAATCTCACGCGATGTGAGTTTCGTTTATTTATTTGTTTGATAGTTTGTTATGTATGTAGGTTATTATTTAAGGTGATTTCTTAGTTTGGGTTGAATTCTCATTAGATGTTTGGACATATGGAGATTTATTCTGATTGTGTAATGAGATTTCACCTGTACCACTAAAAAAAATACACCTAAAAACGGAGGATAATTCTATTTGACCCTCCAATTTGTCTCTCCTAATAATTAAGGAAACAAATTAAATCTAGGTTTAGCCCCCTGATAATTAAGGTAAAAAATTAAATCCAGGTTTAAATATAGAGAGTTTGCAGGGTAAATCCCTTGATTTTAGGCCATTATTGAATATGGTTTTAGAAATTATAGTAAGTTTTCTAATGACACATCAGGAGGGATAAAATGGAGGGACAAATTGGAGATCTCCTTACTTGAAGGTTTCCAAGATTCTGGTTCTAAGTTACTATATATTATCATTAGTTCAGTGCCGTCATTTTGAGATGTAAGTGCCAAAACCGAAATCAACGACCAAACTCAGAATCAGAACTGCAAGGCGTTTGGGAATTGGTCGGTAAGGGTTGCCCTCTTCTCTCTATGTGCTCTGGTTTTTGTGATTTTGTAGCCATAAAACTCTGCTTATGATCAGTTTGCCAGTTTCCCTTTGCCCTCTGGAAAGGAATTTAAAGTTGTAAATCTGATTGATAAGAATGTTAAAATTTGTTTTTGATTAGACAGTAAAAACCGTGCTTGTAGATGAAAAAGCCCTCCAGCAGACATATATATTTGCTAGTTTCTAGTCATGTGGACATCCTTCAAGCGCTGGCGGGGCGCTGAGGTAATGTTGTATATTACAAATTATTGCTTTAATTGATTGGTGTAATTTGCTAAAGAATTGTTCTTTTCAGGCATCTGTGTCCAACAAAAGGTCTACCACCCCTAATAGACGTGGGAAAGGAACTAAAGCTCATTTCATTGGTATATGGTATTGGCCTTGGTCAAGAGCTAAATCCAGACCCATTCAATTTCAGCCTGAATTGGATGATAAATCGTGCAATTGCAACCTTGGTCTTGTTTTTTGGTCTGATGAGGTAAGCAAACTATTTCGAATTAATTAGTTTTTTGGTCACATTCTCAATGCAGATACAATGCATATTGCTTCGTAAATGGAGCACCATTTTGCAAATTAATGCGCCAAAGTTAGCATATAATATATCTAATCTAATTAAGTGTTATTCGTTGACTACATGTTTATTTTCGACTTGATCATGAATTCATTTTCAGGGGAAGGTAGCGAATCTGTTTAATCTATTGCCAAGCGACATCTTGTTTGAAGAAATATTGGCAAGGATAGTAACAGAGGATGAAGGCCCTCAAAATCTATGCCGACTTTCATGTGTGTAAGTATATTGTTTATATATGTTCATGAACATAAAGTTACTATATTGTATATTGTGGACGAAATTGGGTTGGGTAATAAGATAAAATCATTCTGCAGGTGCAAGTTTTTCTATGATGCATCAAACGATGCTGATACTTTGAAGAAAGTCAGGATATCTTTCTCGAAAGATGTGCGTCGTCAACCAATATGTTATAAGAACTTTGTCTCTAAATGTGCCACTGCAGGCAATCTGCATGCAATTGTAGCCCTAACGGTACTTTTTCTTATAGAACTCTCCTGCAGGTTTATTACAATATGTATTTTTAGCAAATATTAATTAACTTTGTGTCATTTGCAAGTCCTTGGAAGATTTTATATCAATGAGGATGGTGAAAGCCATTTTGTTGGCTTTGGAAATCACCCAAAGATCAAAGTTAGATAAACGGGTGTAAGCAAAACAGGGGTGAGAGAGGCAGAGTAATTTACTTTTTGCAAGTATTAGAAATAGAGCAAATACGGGAAAGAGGGGAACAAACTTTCTGAAAATTTTCTCCGCGATTCATATTGTTCCATCATATTACAATTTATACTTCTTGCTTTCATTTATGCATTACATAAAAGTCAAGGTTAGAACTTCCTAGAAACATTACATTAATATAGAACTCTCTGGCACCAGAAGTCTCTAGCAACATTGCTTAGATCATGCTACCATCATGCTTACAACATATTAGTTTATAACATTCTCCCCCTTAATATGTTGTTCTTGCATTCCTAATGCTTCTCTGAGCTTCTCAGACTTTTTCCTTGGCAATGCTTTGGTGAATATGTCAGCCACCTGTTCTTCGGACTTGCAGTACTTCAACTGAACTTGACCATCTTCAACCACTTCTCTTATTGCATGATGGTTGATTGCAATGTGCTTGGTTCTGCTATGAAAGACAGGATTCTTTGACATAGCAATGGCTGATTTGTTGTCACAAAAAACTCACTTGCTTCCTTTCGATTTTCACCAACATCTTCCAAAATTCTTCTCAACCATATTGCTTGCGACGTTGCAAGAAAGGCTGCAACATATTCGGCTTCAGAGGACGATTGCACAACAGATTGTTGCTTCTTAGAATACCATGAAAACACATCTGAACCGAGTGAGAATACATAGCCTGATGTGCTTCTCATGTCATCCAAACAACCAGCCCAATCACTATTACAAAAACCAACTAATTTCACATCAACATTTCTTCCATAATGAATGCCATAGTTGATTGTACCTTTCACATATCTTAGCACTCTCTTTGCAACTCCAAAATGGATATTATTTGGGCTATTCATAATTCTCGAAAGCATATTTGCTGGGCTTAATGGGCAAAAAGGCCCCTGAACTTACACTGAACCGTCAAATAAGCCCCTGAACTATTATTTCGGCCAAATAAGCCCCTGAACTCTTAAAAAGGCCAAATAAGCCCTGTTGCCAAGGCTAAATGCTCAAATAAGGACTAAACATTTTAAGATTTTCTCAAATAAAGATCAAAATACACAATTCCAACAAATTAGAACACATACTTAGCAAATTTTTACAAATTAGGGAATCCTTAAATGAAAACCAATGCTTCTCATACATATACATTAAATTTGATAAAAAAATGATATTATCATGTTAATTAAAAATCAAACCATATTAATCAAAATAAATTCATTAAACGTAATATGATATAAAATTATCGTGTGATTTTCAATTTATATATCCCTCACACATTAGTATTAACTTATATTGTATCCAATTTGTAAAAAAATATTAAGTATGTTTTCTAATTTGTTGAAATTGTGTATTTTGATCCCTATTTGAGAAAATCTTAAAACGTTTAGTCCTTATTTGAGCATTTAGCCTTGGCAACAGGGCTTATTTGACTTTTTTTAAGAGTTCAGGGGCTTATTTGACTGAAATAATAGTTTAGGGGCTTATTTGACGATTCGATGTAAGTTCAGGGGCCTTTTACCCATTAAGCCATATTTGCTGCATACATAATGTCTTGCCTTGTGGCAATGAGATAAAGCAAGTTACCAACCAAACTTCTATACAAACTTGAAATTGCCTCTTTATCTCCATCTCCCATCTTTAATTTTTCATTCACAACAAGTGGTATTGCCACTGATTTGCTTCCACTCATGCCAAACTTTTCAAGAATATTCTTAGCATATTTCACGTGACTAATGGCGTTGAGGTTGTAAGATACTGTATTATTATAATTATTTCCGTACCGTCCATTTTGAGATGCAAGTGCCAAAACCCAAATCAACGACAAGACTCAGAATCAGAATGCCAAGGCGTTCTCGGAATTGCTGGGTAAGGGTTGTCCTTTTCTCTCTATATATGTGCTCTGGTTTTTGTGATTTTGAAGCTATAAACTCTGCTTATGATCAGTTTGTCACTTCCCTGTCCCCTCTGGAAAAGAATTTAAAGTTCTAAATCTGATCGATAAGAATTGCTTTTTTAATTTGATGGATTAATTAGAATGTTAAAATTTGCTTTTTTGGTTTGTAGATGAATTAGCCCCTGCTGCTATATATTCAGCAGACATATTTGCTGCTAGTTTATAGTCATGTGGACATCCTTGAAGCGCTGGCGGCGTGCTGAGGCAAGTATTCACTTGTATACTACAAATTATTTCTTCAAATAATTTGCTAAAGAATTGTTGTTTTCAGGCATCTGCAAATAATTTGTCCAACAAAAAGTCTACCACTAATAGACGTGAGAAAGGAATTACTAAATGGTTTTGGCCTTGGTCGAGAGCTAACAATCTGCCGGTTGCTTTCAGACCCATTCAGCCTCAATTGGATGATAAATCGCACAAACTTGGTCTGGTTTTTTGGTCTGATGAGGTAATTTATTTTGGGTGACCAAATAAATTTATGCCATGACTCCTTTTCATTTCTTGGATCTTAGGTGATTTCAAGCAAACTATTTTATTTTGAATAAATTAGATTTTGGGATATTCCAAGTAGCTCTTCCTGTCACATTGGTGCTGGTGTAGCTTTGCTTCTTAAATATTGGAGCACCATTTTGCAAATTAATGCACCAAAGTTAGTATATATATCTAATCTAATTAAGTGTTATTGATTGACTATATGTTTATATATGCACCATATTCGACTTGATGAATTCAGGGGAAGGCAACCAATCTGTTTAATCTATTGCCAAGTGACGTATTGTTTGAAGAAATATTGGCAATGATAGTAACAGTGGATGAAGGCCCTCAAAATCTGTGCCAACTTTCATGCGTGTAAGTATATATAGTATATTGTTTATGTTCATGAACATAAATTAAGTTACTATATTGTGATTTGTGGACAAAACTGTGTTGGGGACGATAATTAGATATAAAATCATTCTGCAGGTGCAAGTTTTTCTATGATGCATCAAATGAAGCTGAGACTTTGAAAAAAGTCAAGATATCTTTCTCGAAATTTCTGCGTTTTCAACCAACATGTTATCAGAACTTTGTCTCTAAATGTGCCACTGTAGGCAATCTGCGTGCAATTGCAGCCCTGAGGGTACTTTTTCTAATAAGAACTCTCTCCTGCTGCAGGTTTTACAATATATTAATGTGCTTTTACCAAACATTATTAACTTGGTCTCATTTGCAGGTCCTTGGAACTTTTCATATTGACGAGGATGGTGGAACTTTTCATATTGACGTGGACGGTGGAAGCCATTGTTTAAATGAACGTCTATATGCATCATATTTTTTGGGAATGATTTTGTTTGAATCTCCCTCCACAAGGGGAGAATCTAGGCCTTGTTTTGTAGCAAAAGGAAAATGGCCATACTTTGAATCCTTTATTTATTTTAGGAGAAATGCACAGAGGTTTTTATTAAAACTTGGGATTGATCGACCATTAAGGCGTGTTGAAATTCCTTGCAACTTTGACTTTTGTGAATGCCAAAGGATGAAGGCAGGATATGCTCTTGACCAGCTGGAATCCGAATTCTTTGTTGGGATGACGTGCTCTTTAAGTTACCATTATGAGTTGTTGAGAGTTGCTAGTGTCGCTGCCTTCAGTGGTGAAAGTGATGAGTGATGAGGGATTCAAGTTTGAACTATTTTCGGTTCCTTTTGATACTTAACGTTCTTTATGTAAAATTACAACTATTTTGATTGAAATCATTACTTGTTTGATTTATGGCTGCCTGTTTTTATCATATTTTCCATCTTCACAGATGCAATTGGAATCCTTGGACTGCTTAGAATGAACACTTGATCACATGTCAACAATAAGCCTTAAGAGCTTTGTGACGGTGAGCAAACAGATGGATGTCTGTAACACAATCTACAAACAGCGTCCGGCTCTCTGGCTCAAAATATTACAGACTGGAAGATTAATGCTTATTTTTTGAGCATAATGTAAAAGGTTCAAGAATGAAAATGTTAGCGATTGACCAAATTAGGGGCACGTTTGGTATGCAGAATTAGGGGTAGGTTTGGTTTGCGGAATGGAATAGAAAGGGAACATTTGTCACTTTGCATCTAACTTTTTTATTTTAACTCAAATCTCAAATAGAATTGAAATCCTTTTGAACTTGTAAGATAGAGAAATTAGTCCTTGAACTCTCAAAATTGCCAATTGCCCATTTAAACTTGAAAGGGAAAAAAATAACTACCTATTTTGGACAGAAATTGTTTAAAATTTTGTTACTAATTGGACGAAATTTATCGGAGTCATACCAATTTCCGTCAAAAAAAAAAAAAGCATAATTTCTGTCTTATTTGTAATGGAATTTAACCAATTTAATTTCCATCAAAAATACTAATTTGTCCACTTTTTACAAGTTCATTAATTTTCATTGTCACTCTTGATGGACTGGCTTAGCACTAATTCAAGTGGACCAAACCCATTAACTCTTACAGACTTGGCGTTTTAGTGTTTGAATTATGATCTCATGATTTAATTTGGATTAAACCTTAGGAGCAACTTAGGGTTTAGCTACCTTGTCGAGATTCTGGAGACTAACAGGTTGCCCTTTTCTCTCCATTGATCTTTTGATTTCTATGATTTTGTATTTCTCCCCTTTACCTTCTGATTTATTTTAGAGACTCAATTCCTTGCTCAACTATATTTTAATTTTACGTATATGTGAATACTTTGCTTTGATCACTGGCCAGCTTTTTCGCTTATGGCTTTAATTAGAGCAGTCCTTGTTGATGAATTTGCCTTGCTATATATCCAGCAGACATATTTGCTAGTTTCTAGCCATGTGGACATCCTTCAAACAAAAGATCAAGCGCTGGCGGCGTGGTGAGGTAATTTTTGCATTGTTTTAGTACAAATTCTTGCTTCATAATTAACTAGATTGGTGTAATTGGGATTATCCAAGTCAAGTGATAAACATGAATTATTCTTTGCAGGCATCTGCAAATAATGCCTTCAACAAAAAGGCTACCACTAATAGACGTAAGAAAGGAACTAAATGGTGTTGCCCTTGGTCAAGATCTAACAATCTACCGGTTGCTTTCAGCCCCATTCAGCCTCAATTGGATGATAAATCATACAACGGTCTAATTTTTTGGTCCGATGAGGTAATATTTAGTAGGATGGAAATTGGTTTAATGCCCTTCTTGCCTTGAACTTGTACGATTTTGACGTTTTACCTTTAAATTTTAATTTTGAACGTTTCGTCCCCTGAATTCGCAATTTGGATTTGCAGTCGTTAGTCCCTTTCTGTCACGTCTAACGCGGCAATGCTATGTGGCACACAAATGACACTTGGCACCGTCACATCTAGTGGCTCAAAATTGCGAGTTAGGGACAAAACGTTCAAAATTAAAGTTTAAGGGGAAGGAAATTCGATGAAACATCCTTTTAGTTGCTTGATTTTGGTATAAATTGCTTAATTGAATCTTTAGACGTTGAGGATAGTATATTCAGCTAAAAATCTTATTGAACTTTTGTCCCCCAACATACATATAAGCCAATGGACTATGCTACAAACAACTACATATATATAGGAGCAAGCCATGCATGATGAAGTCTTTAAGAATTGGATTCTAGTCCAGACATTAATAACTTTATATGCTAACATGAAATAACTAGAATTTGGGATACTCCAAGTAGCTCATCCTCTCTTGTCACATTGTCAATAGCGCTTAATTTGCTTCTTAAAAGGAGCGCCATTTTGCAAATTAATGCACCAAAGTTAAGTATAGTATAACTTTTTGGCTTAATGTCCAAAATCTAAAGTATCACAAAAAGGACACTTTACCCCCTAATCCTTTTTTTATCCAACTTTGCTTCTGAAGTATGAAATAAGAACATTTTGCTTCTTGTCGTAACAGAATTTAGTCACGTGCACGCATGTGAATAATGGGTCTGTTAACTCGAGGTTCTCTGCTGGCGTGGAATTTCCATGTCAGTTAAAAGTGAGCCCCACATCAACCTTTTTTATCTTCCAGAAATTGATAAAAAATCCAAGTGGGGCTCATTTTTTGGCTAACTTGGAAATTCCATGTAAGTAAAAAACCTCGAATTAACAGATCTGTTAATCACGTGTACGCACATGACTGAATTCTGTTATAGCAGGAGGTAAAGTGTCCTTATTTCATACTTCAGGGGGCAAAGTGTCCTTTTTTGTGATAGATCAGGGGGATTTTGGACATTAAGCCATAACTTTTTGAAGGAAGATACATATATATATCTCTAATGTCTAATTTAACAAGTGTTATTCATTGACAATATATATATTTATTACTTATCGACTTAATGAATTCAGGGGAAGGCAACGAATCTGTTCAATCTATTGCCAAGTGACATATTGTTTGAAGAAATACTGGCAAGGATAGTAACAGATGATGAAGGCCCTCAAAATCTATGTCGACTTTCGTGCGTGTAAGTATTGTTCGTGTTGAACATAGGTACTTACTGTGATGTGGAACAAAACTATACTATGTTGGCTATAATAAGATAAAATTATTCTGTAGGTGCAAGTTTTTCTATGATGCATCAAATGAAGCTGAGACTTTGAAGAAAGTCAAGTTATCTTTCTTCAAATATGTGCGTGTTGAACGTATGAGCTATCAGAACTTTGTCTCTAAATGTGCAAATGTAGGCAATATGCGCGCAATTGCAGCCCTGAAGGTACTTTTTTTTTTTTCTGAGAACTCTCCTGTCATTAATTTGTGTATTTTTAGCAAACATCAACTAGTTTGTTTCATTTGCAGAGCCTTGGAACTTTTATTATCAGCGTCGATGGTGAAACATATTTTCTAAATGAACGCCGGTATGCATCATATTTTGTGGGAATGATTTTGTTTGAATCTCCCAACACAAGGGAAGAAGCTGTCTATTGTTTTGCAGGGGAAGGACTATCGCCCGACTCAGAATCCCTTACATATTTTAGGATAAATGCAAGGCGGTATTTATTAAAGTTTGGGATTAATCAACCATTAAAATATGTTGAAATTTCTAATTGCGGCATTGAATTTTGTGCATGCAATAGGATGAAGGCAGGATACGTTACTGTTGATCAGTTCAAACACTCTGAATGGATTGGGTTTGATTGCTCATTTAGACACCATTATGAGTTGTTTAGACTTGCTAGTGTTGCTGCCTTTAGCGGTTAAGAGTGAGGAGTGATGAATTAGATTTGTGTAATTACATATCTGCCTTTAGTGCTAGTGTTGCTTAGATTTGTCGTTGACTTGGGTTGGCACTTCCATATCTGAATCTGTTAACTGTTTACCTTTCTGCAGATAGGATCAACAACTCGATTTCATTATTATCTGTAATTTTCCTCCTATGTTTCACCCTCAGATAATTTTCATTATTATCTGCAAATACTGTGTCCAACACCACTAGACGTGGGAAAGGAACTAAAGCTCATTTAGCCTGAATTGGATGATAAATCGTGCAATTACAATCTTGGTCTAGTTTTTTGGTCTGATGAAGTAAGCAAACTATTTCGAATGAATTAGATTTTGGGATACTCCAATTAGTAGCTTTTCCTGTCACATTCTCAATTGCAGCCCTGAGGGTACTTTTTCTAATAAGAACTCTCTCCAGCTGCAGGTTATTATACAATTAATGTACTTTTACGATTGAAGTTTTATTACTTTCGGTTCTCATATGATACTTAAACGTTGTTTATGTAATTTAACAAGACTACTCTTTTGATTAATTGAAGTTTTGTTACTTTCGGTTTATGTAATTTAACAAGATCGTACTCTTGTGATTGAAATCATTACTTGTTTATGGCTGCCCGCTTTTATCATATTTACATCTTCACAGTTGCAATTGGAATCCTTCTATCCCTGATCTTGAGTACCAATCCAAGCCTATTAAGAATTTATCTTTCTTTCACTCAATTTTGTTGAATTTGTTAACTTCCAACCCAAAAGACCAAACATTATAATAAGTATATATATATATATATATATATATATATAATATATCGCTTGATGGACTCTTCGTATATTTTTTAATTTAGTTCAAGTTGTTTCAATTTGGCTGCAGAATTGAATTTATGTTGGCACGATCTAAACAATTTTAGGAAGCCTAAGGGACAAAACAGGGAAGAGAAGAATTCACTTCAAATTTGTTGAATTTATGTTGCATACTAAAAATAGAGATATATACTAAATGAGTAGTAATAATTAATAATGATGGACTCTTTGGAATCTGTACACAAATTTGGAACTACAACGGGAACTGCAAGCGCAACGCAATCTGGGGAAGTTAACAAGCATTAAAATTAGAATATCCTGAAACATTGGCTCTAGGTTCTGTTATAAAACAGCAGCCAATTGTCTCGGCTTTACAACATAAAAACAGAATTTGCTTTTTTATTTCTAACATATATAGTCAGTCGTATACAGAAGAGAATATGGAGAAGCTTGAAAAGCAACAATCTGTTAAGTTGGACATGCTGAACAAATATGCAACCGATTTAACTAAAATGGCACAGGAGGTATATACATACACCCATTCTTCTAATTTTCTGGTTTACATTCTAAGTCATTTTGATTTCTAATTGTGAGAGCAAATTTGGTACAATTAATGAATTCATTTTTTTAGGACAAGCTGGATCCTCTTGTAGGAAGGTCCAAACAAGTAGAGCGAGTAACACAGATACTGTGCAAGAGGAGGAAGAACAATCCATGTCTCCTTGGCGATCCGGGCGTTGGTAAGACTGTCATAGTGGAAGGGTTGGCTCAGAATATCATCAAATCAATGGTTCCATCAAAACTCAAAGGGAAGAAGGTTGGTATTTGGTAATTTGACTTATTAATACCATGAAATTTAATTAATTGCCCGGTTTCTTTGATTAATTTATGTAATATATAATAATTGGATTCAGATATTTGCTATGGACATGGGTCGTCTAATTGCTGGAGCATCAAATCGAGGAGAATTTGAGGAAAGATTAACCATGGTTATTGATGAAGTTAAACAAAGTGAAGGTTCAGTGATTCTCTTCATTGATGAACTTCATACACTTATTGGAGCTGGCAGCAGTGGCGCCCTTGATGCTGCAAACATCTTGAAACCTGCCCTTGCAAGAGGAGAACTCAAAGTAATTTTTCTTTACATTAATTTTTTTTTAATTAAAAAAAATTATTGATCATTTAACTTTGATATTTTACCTGGTGCAGTGTATTGGTGCCACAACACTTGATGAATACAGAAAATATATAGAGAAAGATTCAGCATTGAAAAGGCGATTTCAGCGCGTTGAAGTTCCTGAACCATCTGTGGATGAAGCAGTGCAGATATTGAAAGGATTAAGCAAGAAATATGAAACTCATCACAATGTCATCTACACAGAAAAGGCTTTGATAGCTGCAGCACAATTATCCCATCAATATATCAGGTTAATTAATTTATACTTCCATACTTGATTGAAAATCAACAACTTGTGACACATTTATTCATTTTGATTAGTATTTATTATTATCTGATATGCTACATGGAATTAAATGTTTCAGTGAAGGGTTTCTGCCTGATAAGGCTATAGACCTAATTGATGAGGCCAGCGCGCGAGTTCAGCTTTGGGAAGAGCAAATTCCACCGAAAACTCAGATCTTGACAGAAGATCATATACAAGCGGCTGTTGCTTTATGGACTGGGATTCCTGTGGAGAAAGTTTCTTCGGAAGACTCACTCAAGCTATTGAATTTGGAGTCTACTTTACAAAAGAAAATCATAGGACAAAATGAAGCTGTTGAAGCTATTAGCCGTGCCATACGCCGTGCTAGAGTTGGTATAAGAGACCCTTCACGCCCTATAGGAAGCTTTTTGTTCACAGGGCCTACTGGCGTGGGGAAAACAGAAACGGCTAAAGCTTTGGCAAGTGAATATTATGGTTCAAAAGAAGCAATGATCAGAATTGATATGAGCGAGTACATGGAAGAACATACTGTTTCAAAGTTTCTTGGTGCTCCTCCGGGGTACATTGGCCATGATGACGGTGGCCAGCTGACTGAAGCAGTTCGTCGCCGGCCATACTCGGTGGTTCTATTTGATGAGATTGAGAAGGCACATAGGGATGTGTTCGACGCTTTGCTGCAAATCTTGGATGATGGTAGGCTGACTGATAGTAAAGGGCACTTAATTGATTTCAAAAACACCATCATAATAATGACTTCCAATGTTGGTGGCAATTTGATTAATGGGAAAAGACAAAAACAACTGGGGTTGGATCAAATCAACATGAGAGTTGGTGATGAACTGAAGAAATTCTTCAAGCCAGAGTTCTTGAACAGGATTGATGAGGTTATTGTGTTTCATAAGCTTACCAACCAAGAACTGAAGCAAATAGCTGACGTGACGCTCAAGGAAGTAAGTGATAGGGTGATGAAGTCAAAGAATATCAAGATTGTAGTGACCGAGGGATTTAAAGACAAAGTTGTGAAAGAAGGGCATAGCCTAAGCTATGGAGCGAGGCCATTGAAGAGGGCTATTGTGAGGCTTTTGGAGGATACCATGGCTGAAAATATCTTGAATGGGCATATTAAAGAGGGTGATGAAGTCACAGTGGATGATATTATGGGCAATGTCACATTCTTTAAGGAATTGAAATAATAAGGCTTCGGATATATCTTGGTTTAAAAATTTTTTTTTAAAAAAAAAAAAGATAGTGTGTAATTTCATATTGGTAACACATCTCTATGTGGTCCAATGATGTACAAAAATGTGAATTGATTTATTTGACTCTATCAATATTTAGCAGTAGGATGGGTGTGCAAATTATATGTTTAATATTCAAATAACGTGTGCGGAATTTAAGAAGAAAATATAGAGATCGATAATGGTATGTGACAGAAAAGTTTGTACATCTTTACACCACCTTTATAATAATGGTGCTTACCTCATCAAATGTTATTGTTTAATATAGCATCTGATGTGTCATTGGTTAATATAATTTCTAAAACCATATTCAATAATACCTTATCATGTACAAAATTTAAGGAGATAATATGGAGATTATTCATGGCCACGGAAAAACACAACAAAATAAATCATTAGAAATTTTATAACGTTAATCTTTCAAAAAAAATTATAATGTTAAAATGCAGCTTTTCGAATAATAATTTCGGAGTGAAAAATAGTAATACTAGGATTTCATTTCAAGGATTTGAAAGGCTGACTATAATTAATTTTGCTACTCCTTCAAAGATCAATAGTACTATTTTGTTACATACAAAATGAAAATAGGCTTATTTCATTTTTAGTAATTAATAATTTTTCTGTACTTCCCTCAACAAAATTTTGCTTTTACTCAAAAAAAAAAATTGCTACTCCTATGAATTCTGACTTGCCTCCAAAAAAAAATAAAGAGAGAGAATTTTAACTTGGGCTGTGAACTACTATAAAACATTGACCCAATTAATAGTGGCTTAGAAGTTTAGCCTGAATCCAGAATAGATGACCCATCCCGCATTTGGCTGAAATTAACTTCGATGCTTTCTCTATCGATTGCTCTGTAAACAACTTAGGATAATAATTACCGCAAAATGAAAACCCCCAATTTTTCTAGGTACAATTGCAACGACAAGATCAAAATCCACGGTACTCTTTTCAACTCTGTGGATAAACCATTACCACGGATGGTGCTCAAAGTAGTCAAGGTTAATCAGCGGCTAAAATTGGCCAAAATGGCTAAAGTTAATCAACAGGCTAATTGTTCAAATAAGGGCCTAACATTTGCCAAAATGCTCAAATAAGAGTCTGATCTTTTAATTTGGCCAAATAAGGGCCTAATGTTATTGAAAATGCTCAAATAAGGGCTCGATCTTTTAATATGGCCAAATAAGGGCCTAACGTTATCGAAAATGCTCAAATAAGGGTCTGATGTCAGTTTGGATGACGCATGAGATAGGCCCTTATTTGAGCATTTTGGCAAACGTTAGGCCCTTATTTGGCCAAATTCAAAGACCGGACCCTTATTTGAGCATTTTGGCAAACGTTAGGCCCTTATTTAGCCAAATTAAAAGATCAGACCCTTATTTGAGCATTTTGTCAAACGTTAGGCCCTTATTTGAACAATTAACCTAACCAACATGATCTATGGTAGCCAAAATTACTTAAAATGACCAACGCTAACCACCACAATCCAACTTGTGGTCAAAATGGTCAAAACTAACCATCACGACAAACGATGGCCAAAACGGTCAACGCTAACCATCATGATCGATGGTGGTCAAATCCATCACAATGGATGGTGACCATCCATCACGATCGAAGGTGGTCAAAATTGGACCGAAACAGCAAGGATAACCATCCTGACCTTTTGTCGCCAAATTGGTCAAAATGTCAAAGACTAACCATCACGACCCTTGGTGGCCAAAATTAGCCATAACAGCCAAGCCTAACCATTACAACTCCTTTGGGCTTAAATTAGCCAAAGGCTAACCATCACGATATTCGGTTGCCAAAATTACCCCATATTGTCAAGACTAACAATCCCGATCCTTGGTACCAAAAATTGGTCAAAAAGCCAAGAATTAACAATCACATCATTCGATAGTCAAAATTTCCAGAGTGGCAAAGGCGAACCATTGCGATCCTCGATGGCCAAAATTACCAAGTTAACCATCACGACCCTTGGTGCCAAAATTGGTCAAAATGACAAAGGCTAACCATCACGACCATCGGTGCCAAAATTTGTCAAAATGACAAACGTAACCATCACGACCCTCGATGGCCAAAATTAGGCAAAGTGCAAGGGCTAACCATCACGACCCTTGATGGTCAAATTGGGCAAAACACTAAAGGTTAACCACCACGACCATTGCTGGTCAAAAACATGGCCAAGGCTAACCATAATGACCCTCGGTGGTCAAAATCGGCCAAAATGCCAAAAGCTAACTATCCAAACATTCGTTGGCCAAAACTGGTCAAAATAGAAAAGGCTAACCTTCCCGACCCTTGGTGGCTAGAATTTGCCCAAATGTCCAAGGGTTAATATCACGACACTCGGTGGCAAAAATTGGCCAAAATGTAGTTAACCATCACAACCCTCAATGGCCAAAATTGGGAAAATGTCAAAGGTTAATCATCATGACCCTCAAACAGGGGCGGAGCCAGGAAATTCTTGAAGGTGGGACGGGATATATTGAATATGAGGATATGAGGATTCCGCCTTGTAATGAGAACGAAAGTCTAATTTTCATTAACCAACTAAATATTGGCGTAATAGACATTTTGACGCTTGAATTTGTAAGAAATAGGCAAATTAACACTTGAATTTCCAAAATTACCAATTGCATGCCTAAACTTGCAAAAGGTGGATAAATTTGCCATTTTTGATGGAAATTGGTTAAATTCCGTTAATAATTAAATGGAAATTAGTCTATTTTTTAATGGAATTTGGCATGGTTCCTACAAATTTTGTTCATTTTTTGTCCAATTATGAGCGAAATTTAATTTATTTCCATCCAAAATGGCTAATTTATCATATATTTTTACAAGTTTAGGAATATAATTGGCAATGTTAGAAGTTCAAGGACTAATTTATCATTTTCTTATAAATTTGAACACCAAAATATCTATTAAGCCATTAAATATTAGATTTGGATCTTAAAAAATTACTTTTATTTTACCTATCAAAAATTTAAATTTAAAGGCCAAATTATAAGTTACTCTTATTTAACAGCCTTCTATCACTGCTAAAACAGTGCCGGATGAATCTTTGGCCACTACCTATAAAATTACACGGCCCATAACTATATAAACAACAAAATGTTAAAACTTGTTTTAATTTCAAGGGAGGGCTACATTGTAATAATCTATTTTAAGGGGGGCTACATTGTAATTACCTCAATCCATGTTTGCGGTTTGCAAGATTTTAGGGGAGGTGATGTCCCCTCCTGCCCCCCATATATCCGCCCTTGCCCTCAAAGATCAAAATTTGACCATTGATGGCCAAATTTGGGCAAAATTAAAAAAAAAAAAAAAAAATTTCCTAGCTACCCTCCCGATTTTTGTCTTATGGTATTTAAGTAGGGGTCTGTATGGTTCGGTTTCGGTCGGTTTCGGTTTTTTTGTCGGTTTTTTTCGGTTTGAAGTTGTGGAATATGTGTAACCGACAACCGACCGAAACCTAAATAAAACCGACAAGTTTGGTTTGTCGGTTTTCGGTTGCTTATCAGTTCGGTTTTCGGTTTAGTATAATAAGTTAGATTATTATTTTTTTTTGCATTAAAGTTAGATTATTAGTTTAATCATATATATTAGTTATAATAAGGTAGATTATTAGTATATTATAACTAATAAAGTAATAATTATATATATAAATATAATTATAAACTAAAACTATATTATATTTCATATAAATAATATATATATATAATTCGGTCGGTTTCGGTTCGGTTTCATGGGAAAATTTTCAAAACCGACAACCGACCGAATTACCTTACAACCAACACCACCGAACTGAAAAAACCGATTAAACCGAAAAACCGTCCCGATAAGACCGAAATTGATCGGTTTGTTCGGTTTGAACCAAACTTTGCTCTCCCCTAATATTAAGCATGTGCATTAGTTCTCCCAATACAACACAATCAATCATTAGAGGCAAAAAATGAGAGGCATATAGAACTTCTGTCTCTAAAAATGTAGGGGCAAAAGCAATATTAGTCTCCGTAACTAAAATATTTGCCTTTAATTTTCAACATTTAGTGGCAAAAATTATATGTACCTTAGTAGGCATTGTTATTTGTCTCTCTAACTCTAATATTTAGAGGCAAAAATTATATGCCTTTATATTTAAAGTCTCTTTGGCTTAATTAGTTGGGAGAATTACAAGAAGGGCACACTACCAAGAATTACTAGTATTTATACCATGTCAAATTATATTTATTAGGAAGGAAATAAAATTTTTAGAAACTAGATTGTTACCCCGCGCTTCGCGTGCGGGTGTTTCATTTATGAGGTGTTTAAAAGAAAATTATGAGCAGGAACTTAAGTCATTTGTTCTTATGAAAGAACCAACAATCAAAAATTGAGCCATTACTTTTATTCCGCATTCTCTCCGACAATGATCCAACAACACAATCAAACATAAAGTTAAAACCCATTTAATTTACGGCAAAACAAAATGGTTATTTCCATATAATTTCACTCACCTTTTTTATCCCAAATTTGCAGAGGTTTGCTCCTACAAAAGGAAAATTGCAAAAGAAACATAGTATTGAAAATATATATAATAATAGCAAAAGACCAAAACAAATTATATTTTTAAGAAAATAAAGAAGAAGAAATTGGAATTAGAAAAAGGCTAAAATCTCAATTAGGGCCCTAAACTTTGCCAAAATGGTCAAATAAGTGCCCAAACTATGAAAGGTCAAATTAGTGTCTGAACTTTTCGATTTGGGTCAATTCAGTCCAAAATGTTTTGGATTATTTACATTTAACAGACTTATAATCTAATATTTTGGACTGAATTGACCCAAATCGAAAAGTTTAGGCACTAATTTGATCTTTTCATAGTTTGGGC